>JAVJIF010028279.1:0-41640 GCA_038442645.1 Agave tequilana | reverse complement strand
GTTCTTGAGATTGTGGTGTGAAGACCGTGGTGCAAGAGGTACGAAGCCCAAATTTATCCACTTCTCCTATTTTCTTATTTCTTAAACCCTAATTCCATTTTCTTGTTCTTCTTTCAAAAATCCTAATTCCCATTTTTTAGATTGAAGATGATTGTGATCCTTCATATTGCATCAATTTGATATCAGAACTCTTGGTCTCAATCTTCTTCAAATATTTCTCCTTCTTCCAAACCTAGATATAGATAAACCTAGATCTACTAAAAAAAAATCCAAAAACCTACCTTGTGTTGCCAAAAAAATGACTGTAGCAAAATCCCCCAAAATCCACCCGAAATCACCAAAAAATCACCACTGTGCTTGTCATTTTCTTCCTTTCTTTCTCTCTCACATCAACACACCTAAAACTCAACTCCTAATCCAATCGCCGCCTTCAGCTCCTAACCCGATACCTCGCCACCATCTCCTTCTCCCTCATCCTCTCACCTCCATCAAAACCCATCTCCATCATCGTCATCCTCTGTCAAAAGACCCAAACCCATCGCCACCTTCCACCGCATCCAGCCCGCCACCTTGACGCCCTCGCCAATGAACCCAGGTCCTCGCTGACCTCTTCGCCACCGCCTGAACCCCTTGTCCTCGCTGAAAGCTTCACCGTAGCCACAAGATCACCACTTTTCTCCGCTCTCGCCGCCGTGCCGGCCTCGCCAACATCACCTCCACATCTCCACCGTCACTGCCACCTCGTCAATGTCTCCTTCGTCATCTTCGCTTGCGAGCCTCACTGTAGCAGCCCAGGATCGGGTTGATTTTGGGTGAAGATTAACTTCAGGTTTAAGATTTAAAACCTGCTACGAGACCCGGATCCAATATCAACTCGACTCGTTGCAACCCGGATCTGACCCGCACAAAGCCGATTCGGAGCTGGCTCAACTGTTGACGTCATCGGCTTGTCGAGCCGACCCCAAGCCGCCCGCGACTCGGCTGAGTTAACTCAGCGAGTTGACTCACTTGACTCAACTGAGTTGAGTTCAGTTCAAAGATTTGTTCTTCCAAAGGTTATTCTTAGCTCGTTTCAAGTCCGAATCGAGTCCTTTTTGAAGCAGTAGATTCATGAAGATTAATATTATGCGTCTACAGCCTTCACATGCAGGTTCGAGTTTCTGCCTTCTACTAGATTCAACTCAGCACATCAACGCACAACAGTCCAGAGGCTGTTTCTCTCCCGTTTGGAGTCCATTTTGAGCTCTGTTCGAAGTGTTAGGTCCGTAACTGAGACCCGAGCCAGGGAAAAGATTCTACAATATTAATACAGAAGGGTAATGATTCTTGGATTACTTCTGATCTTTATACACTGAAAGTTTATTCATAGAATTTTACTTTAGTGAAAGATATATAAATACTGATACTGATGATAAGAAAGTCGAACGGGATATGTGTGCAGCTATCGCATATTTTCGAGGGTGTAGTGACCATTTGGGTATGAAACAACAACTAAGTCATTTGTCCCAAGTATTTGGGGTAGGCTACATGAACCAAAAGAGAATTACGCCGGATCGGGCACATGGATCAGCTTTCTCCACTCATTCCTATCGAGCAATTTGCCTTCACTAAGACCTTTAGCCTCCATATCTTGTCGTATTACCTCCATCCATGTTTTCTTCGGTCTCCCTTGCGCTTTTTAACTTGCCTTAAATTGATATGCTTTACTCGCTGAACTGACGCATCTGTAGGTCTACATCGCACATGATCAAACCATCGTAGGCGGCTTTCTATCATCTTCTCTTCTATAAAGGTTACACCTATCTTAGTACGAATATTCTCATTTCTCACCTTATCTCTCCGCGTGTTACCACACATCCAACGAAACATGCGCATCTCTGCTACACTCATCTTCTGGGCATGATGTCTCTTTATAGCCTAACATTCTGTGCCATATAACAAAGCTGACCTAATAGCAGTCCAATAAAACTTTCCCTTCAGCCATAACGGAATGTTACGATCACATAAAACTCCTGTTGCGCTCCTCTATTTCAACCAGCCGGTTTGGATTTTATGGTTGATATCACTATCGATCTCCCCATCCTTTTGGATAATAGAACCCAAGTACTTAAAATGACTACTCATCTGTATTTCTTGTCCATCTAGTCTCACAATAGTATAATTTCAGATTCCCTATTTACTGAATTTACATTCCATATACTCTGTTTGATCCTATTTAATCTAAAACCTCAAGATTCTAGAGGTGCCTCCATAACTCCAATTTGGCATTTACCCCAGCTCTCGTCTCATCGACTAGGACAATATCATCAGCAAATAGCATGCACCACGGTATCTCATCCTGAATAGCTCTAGTAAGCTCATTCATTACTATGGCAAATAAGAATGGACTCAATGCAGATCCTTGATGCAATTCAATTGTGATAGAAAATCACTTATTATGCCTCCACAAGTTCTGACATTTGCCACTACTCCATCGTACATATCCTTAATTATCTCAATATATTTGATGGAGACTCCCTTTTTCATCAATGTCCACCATGATACCTATCTTGGCAACTTATCATAAGCTTTTTCTAAATCAATAAAGACTATATGCAAATTTCTCTTTCTCTCTCGAAATCGCTCTATAAGTTGACGAAGCAAATGAATAGCCTCTGTCATTGATCGCCCCGGCATGAACCCAAACTGGTTCTCTGATATTGTAACATTCTGCCTTAACTTGTGTTCAATTACCTTTTCCCAAAACTTCATGGTGTGACACATGAGTTTTATTCAACGATAGTTTGAACAACTCTGGATATCACCCTTGTTCTTATATAGGGGTACTAAGGTACTCTTTCTCCATTCATTTGACATCTTTTTAGTTAGTCAGATCTTGTCAGCCATCTCACACCCACCTCTCCTAAGCATCTCCATACCTCAATAGGAATTTCATCCGTGCCAACAGCTTTCCTTGACTTCATTCTCTTCAAGGCGTCTTTAACTTCAGATTCGCTAATTCTGTGCATATAATTATGGTTCATATCCTGGCACTGAATGGTAAGGTCATCCAAGTCTTGAGTATAACTATTATTGAACAATTTGTCAAAACACTCTTTATCTTTCTTTGATTTCATCTCGAATTAAAACCTTCTGATCCTCATCTTTGACACACCTCACAATACATAAGTCTCTAGTCTCTCTCTCTTATTTGAGCAATTATATATATATTCTTTTTAAACCTCTTTGATGTCCAACTTCTCATACACTTCTTTGTACACTTTAGCTCTTGCATTCTGAACAACTTTCTTAGCCTCCTTCTTGGCTAGCTTATACCTCTCAAAACTCACTCCATCACAATTTTTCTTCAAATCTCTATAAGAGTCTCGTTTGATCTTAATGACAGCTTTTACCTCTTCATTCCACCATGATGTGTCCTTACATAGTGGAGTACCACCCCGTGACTCACCAAGTTCATCTTTAGCTACTCTTTTAATGCAGCTAGCAATTTTATTCCATGTTATATTGGGATCATCTTGGGCTTTCCAATCTGCTTCATGTATTACTCGATCTACAAAAACTCTTTGGTTACCTTCATTTAGCCGCCGTCACTTAATCTTAGGATCTAACTTACATTTAATCTTTCTAAGTCTCCTTCTAATTCGGACATCTGAAATTAAGAGTCTGTGTTGGGTTACTACACTCTCATCCGGTAGTACCTTACAATCCATACAACAACCTTTATCTACTTTTCTAGTTAAAAAGAAATTTATTTGGCTCGCACTTGATCCACTTCTAAAAGTGATCAAGTGAGATTCTCTTCCTAAACTAAGTATTCGCTAAAATCAAATCATATGATAAAGTAAAATTTAGAATCGAGTTACCTGATTCATTTCTTTCTCCAAAATCAAATCTTCCATGTACACTATCAAACCCATAACGACTAGTTCCTACATACCCATTGAGGTCACCGCATATGAAAAACTTTTCTCTACTGGGTATGCCTTGCACAATCTCATTAAATCCTCCCAAAATTGACGCTTACTTGACTCATCAAGTCCTACTACTTGTGGTGCATAGACACTAATAACATTAAAAATCTCTTTACCTAAAATAAGTTTAACTAGTAAAATTCTATCACCCTTTCTTCTAACCTCCACTACATCCTCAAGCAATTGTTTATTTATGATCACACCCATCCCATTACGATTTTTATCTCTACCAGTATACCAAAGTTTATAACCCCAAGGCGCTATAATTCTAGCTTTTTTCACCTACCCACTTAGTTTTCTGTACACACAAAATACTAACATTCCATCTAACCATAGCATCAACTAACTCTGCTAATTTACCTGTAAGAGAACCTATGTTTCATGATGCTAACCTAATCCTATATTCATGAGCTACTTTTTTTACCCTCACCCGCTCACAAAAGTGTGAGAACCCTTACTCATTTGACACCACATCCGGGCGCCGATGTGACACGTCATTTCTGAACGACGACCTAGCAATTCTTACCCACTTTCACTACACCCGGGCTCCGATGTAGCGCATCACTCAGTAGGGGACGCCCTAATGAAATTTAGTTCTTGGTTCATGTTCATAGTATGTGACAATGTTTTACGTTGGCTGTCACAGGTCTACCACAACCCTCCTCCTTTATCCTGGCTTGGGACAGGCAGTGAACGGGGCACTGACAGAGTTATTTTGGGTATGAAAATTGAAAAAAAAAATCATCTTGAAGATTTCTTTAGTTATTTTTTTCTGACGTCTGAACAGAAGTGCAACTATGCCCAAATGAAGATGGTTGAAGAAGCTTATTGATGGTGGACAAATAATCATAGACTCTGTGGATGCTGGTCCATCTTATAAGATTTTTCGAACTCGATATGCTCCACATCTTCTTCATGTATCTGAGACAAATCGCGAAGAGCCTAATGTTGAGCATGAGCTCGAGAGATCATAATTCAGCGATCTAGCCGCTGTTTGTAAGGAGATTTTAGCTGTTATGGGAAATATTTTAGAAAGCATGACTGCAAAGGCTGTTACAGATTCAGAACCTCCAGTCCTTGTCGAGACAGAAGTTATTGAGCAACCGTAGCCAAAGCTAAAATTGTTGAAGATTCAAAAGCAGAGTCAGAAGTTGTTGCTGGTTGGTGTCACTGCAAGAAAATATTTTCTCACAATCCACAGAAGTTGAAGAGCTTCCTATTGAGATTCTAGTATATCTTCTAGCAGAGCCTACCACGGAGTTAGTACCATCTTTGGCAGCTATGAGGGCCTCATTATTCTTGAGATCGCCTGATGTGTATGACCCCTTGTAGATCTTTCTCCAAGAGAAAATTTCACAGGAGATTGGTACTTTGATATATAGGTTAGATTTCAGTGGCGCTGAGTTGACTTGTTATACTGTATGTATCTTGTTCGAGCTCCTATCGACATCAACTTTTTTGTCACGAAAGCCAGTTTCACTTCCGTCACCATGATCTCAACGTGTACTAGCGATGATGCCACAACCACCACCGTGGCCCTATTGAAATGTTTCATGGGGGGAGTCCTCACTCGATAGGGTCGAGTTTCTCTCACCCCGGGTAAATGGTGAGGACATCACCATTGCTTGTTGTTTTTTATGCCTTAGTATATTTTGAGATTAGTTGTTTTCTTTTATGTGGGTGTTTAGTACCACATCGGTGATCTCCTAGAAGTGCTATTTGTAAAGCTTATAAATAGGCTCCAGATTTCTGTCATCAGTAAACAATAAATGAATTAAAATTTTCAGTTAAATTTTTTAAGCTCTTGAGTTCTTAAGAGTGGAGTGTGAAGCCCGTGATGTAAGGGGTGTGAAGTCTAAATTTATCCATTTTTCCTATTTTTTTATTTCTTTAAACCCTAATTTCATTTCTTGTTCTTCTTTCAAAACTCTAATTCCCAATTTCTAAATTGAAGGTGATTACGATCGTCGCGTATTACATCAATAATCCTGCATGAATTGCTATTGGCCTCCGTTGACTACATTAGCCTCGGTGCTTCATGAATCGAGTCATTGCTTAATAAGCATGTAATAGTATGCTCCCACATTTAATCTAAAAAAATTTCCTTACCACTGCAGATGAGGAGATTTGAACCCACAACCTCTAAGAAATAAAGGTGTTGTCATTACTTTCCCTCAAAAAAGGTGGTGTTATTACACAAGAGCTAAGCTTATCCTATAATTTGATTGCTCTCTTGGTCTTAAGTAGTGTTTGCGAAACACTATTTGTTTAGTCTACTATAGAGGCCAGGTAGTTCGTGTATAAGGATAATGTAACTAAAAGGGAAACTGATTACTTCGTCTAGCTAGAAAGGAAGGATCGCACTTGCCTGGAAAGTGGAGACCAATATGCTTAAATTCAAAATTTTGGGAAAGTGAGTAGATACAAACAACAGTCAGGATCAACTATTCACACAATCTTTGTTGCTTAGCATCTGAATTGGTTTTTTTTTTTTTCCCTTTTTTGTTGGACAAGACAGTACCACTATGTATACCGTTACTACTAGTTTGCTACTACCAGCGGTAATTATTCCTCCAGCAGGCAACAGTTCAGTTAAATTCCGAAGCATGTAATCATGTATTTCTAAGTAGTAATACTTCAAGCAAGTATAATTTACTTCAGGCTGAGGAATTTAATTTTGCCTGCTATTGATCTTTTGTTGCTTGTTTTCGAAGAATTGAATCAATGTTTTATCTAGGTCTTCAACCTGCAATTACACTTAGAAATGACAACTTGATGTGTTGCTGGTGAAAGAAAGGAGCCAAACATTAGTCCATAAGTTTTGTTTAAAAGGTACAAAGCATTGTTGGCAAAATTGTTTAGAACAACAAAGTGAGTCAATGATCTTATTACTCAGAACTGGAGAAACATCATTTAACTGGAATTATTCTTTAAGAATTTTTGTTTATTATTGATTTTGCTAAATTATATGATTATCATTGTCAGTTATTGGAATAGTTTATCTTCTTTAGGAATTACTGTTTCTGTTGAATTTCTCCATAAAAGATGATTTCAGTCAATTCTATGATCCTAACTGTCAGTTATTGATGTAGTTTGAACTTGGCAATGTCTTTCTGGATATGACTATGTGATGATTTCTTCCAGTGAATAGGACAGCAATATCTGAATTTTGATATTCTGACTGTATGTAGCAGAACCTGTAAATGAATATATTAGAAACCCATTTTCTTTTGTTTTTCTTTTTGTGGATCTGTTCCATTTGGATAAATCCAATATTATTCATGTCTGAACTTTGAAGATGTAAATTGTTTCCTACTTATTCTGCAACTTTTCCGAAACCATTTTTTCAGTTAAAGGAATGTATTACCTAGTAGGTGTATTGTTAAAAAGGAAGTCTTTTGTACATGCTTGACATGTAAGTATGGATACGACAAATTGGTCATGTTCCAACCAAATAGTGGAGGAATCAAATATGATTATGATTTTGTGTTAAGAAATGTGCATATTCACGTGCATAAGTTGTTCATGAGTTGTTTTATGCACCAGGTGTTATGGGTCCGAGAGCTGGGTATATTGTTCTCTTTGTAATGGTTGTCATCTGTACACATGCAAATGCCAGAGATCTGGTGACCTTGGATATAACTGGCAAGTGTTTATTCACTTTATTCCCCTTTTTTTCCTTAACCACAGGTGTTATTATCAAATTTCCTATCTTATTAGAGTGGTTTAAATATGTTGCGTTTGTTTCCATAAAGCAGACAGATGCACGTGCATGACTTGTCACACGCACACATGCTTACATGGTAACCCTAAACCCGGATACAAGATGACAAGGACACACTACTGAACACCATTTTATTTTCCTATCAAGTTTTGAGTTTTTTTAATATTGTGTCAATATTGTTAACAATTAACATATATCACAATGCAGTTGTACATCTGTACTTTGTAAAAGAAAAGGAATCAATCATTTATATATCTGTATGGCTTATATACTTTATGTCATTATATTGGTAGTTGGTCTTATCTCTTCTCTTTTTAATCATAGAGTGTCTTTCTATATCTCACTTGATAGTACAAGATGCTCAATCCTCAATGTTTAATATAATTTCTGTAAACAGCTAAGCTTCTCTTTTATTCTTCAATATGTTAATTTGTGCAATGTGCATCAAAGGGCTGCACCTCAATAGCGATTGTGATTACATGCTATATTCACTTGAGGTATTTCAATTTTGACATCCGTGTTCCTTATTATTTATTGATTTGCTTCGAGGTTTGCCATTGGCCGAGTTCCAATATATATCCGCAATATCATATCGGTTTGATGAACTTGAAAGGATATTAACCCTGTAAAATTGGCGGTTTGAGGTAACTGAGACGTTATGAATCCTATAAAATCAGTTATTAACAGCCAGTACCAATACTATCAACCATCGGGCGATACCTGAAACTGATAACAGAGATGTTAAACCTTGATATCTTTATTACAATTATATGATGTTTTCTCTTTTCAGGCTTGATCCCCATCCCATGTTATTTTTGTTGGCTCTAAGGCAGTGTTTTAAATATCGGATATCGGCGATATACCGGTCGGCAAAATTATATACCGGATACCGAATGCCGGGTGATATATCGCGATATGGTACTAAATACCGGTTGATATAGCAATAGTCAATACATATAAGACATTATTAAAAGAAATAAGTTATTATTCAAACATCATATAAAAACATCATTGAAATACCACAATGAACATAGAATAAAATAAAATGATCTCTCAAGTAAAAAATAATAATAATTATTCAAATAAGTAACTATATCGGCCGATATATCAGATATTTCATCTCGGATATCGGCTGATATTTCGGCCACGTAGCAATATATCCAGTAAATTTTTGCACTTATCGTATCGTTTTGGATAAAATACCGATATCTTCGCTGAAATACCGGTATATCGGTCGATATTTAAAACAATGCTCTAAGGGGCATATGAAAGAATCTCTTAATACAGATCAGAAAGGTTTACATTAGTGGTGTTGTTAGTTAGGGGAAACATTTGATCCAATCTCTTAAATCAGATCAGAGAGGTTTTCAATGGACTAAAAATACTGAATTAACATGCAATATTTATGAGGGTTAACTCGATATTTATAGCCTTTGAATATGTCATAGGATGCATAAAAACAGATGATTTACCCAATACTATAGCTTCATGGTTCATAAAATGCATGTTTTTCTTCAGGAACATGGTCATGGTCTTGTGTTACCATGCATGTCTAGACTACTCAAGGCTACAACAACTAAGCCATTTGTCCTAAGTATTTGGGGTAGGGTACATGAACCAAGAGAGATTACACCGGATCAGGCACATGGATCAGCTTTCTCCACTCATTCCTATCAAGCAATATGCCTTCTCTAAGACTTTTAGCCTTTATAACTTGTCGTATTACCTCCATCCATGTTTTCTTCGGTCTCCCCTGTGCTATTTAATTTGTCTTAAATTGATATGCTCTACTCGCCGGACTGGCGCATCTGTAGGTCTACGTCACACATAGCCAAACCATCGTAGGCAGTTTTCTCTCATCTTCTCTTCTATAGAGGCTACACCTATCTTAGTACGAATATCTTCATTTCTCACCTTATTTTCCCTCGTGTTACCACACATCCAACGAACCATGCGCATCTCTGCTTCACTCATCTTCTGAGCATGATGTCTCTTTATAGCCCAATATTCTGTGCCATATAATAAAGCTGGCCTAATTGCAGTCCGATAAAACTTTCACTTCAGCCATAACGGAATGTTACAATCACATAAAACTCCTGTTGCGCTCCTCAAGGCTACTCAAGGCTAACATCTCAAATTTAAGATGATCTCTTTCTTTATTTATTAAAGCCGAAAACTTATCCCAAGATTTTCTGATTCTATTTTCTGAATTTCACATGCATCTTATTTCGCACCCTAATTTATGAAGTAATACACGAGTATCCCAGAAACTTGCTATTGAAAGGTGTCCTGCTCTAACAGAACTTCTAAATGATATTAACATACGTTATACTTTTATTTATTTTTTTCTTGATGTAATTAATGTGTATTGATGTTCTTCATATTGGACAAGTGTAAATTAATAATACGATTATGCTTTTAACTCTGCACTGTGCACTGCTTGGGTTATTAGCTTGGGTGTCTCGGTGGATATATTCTGGTTAATTCTGAAACTATAAGTGTTCAAGTAACTGCTGCTGTTTCAGAATGAAATTGAATACTTATAAGTTGTTTGAATACTTTGTTAAATAACACCCATCTTTAGCCTACCAAATTGTGCGGTTGGTAAAGTGAGGTTGATTCTTCTGATTTTTGCAAGAATCACTGTGGTTTTCTAATATGATTTAAGTGTTAGTGAATCTAGAAATTTGCTGGGAGATCAACAAAGCAATTACTTTCTGACGTCAGCTTCATAATGGGAGATGTATGGAGATTCTTTACTCAATTTAAGAGCTAGTTATCAGGTTACTAAATCTGAGATATAACTTATGAAGGCCTAGTTATTTTCATACAGAAGCATCTGCTACCGATCTTTCAGACCCTTGGGGTTCTTGTTGGCCACAAAAAGATATTGTAATAGGATATTGGAGGACATCGTTTTCTGCAATTGTCTATCTAGCATGGCATAATGTATGTGTTTAAAGTGACCTTCTAAGAGATCAATCTACTGAGAAAATGTGCTGTAACCATGTTACAATGCTAGCAGGTTTGTCTAGTTAACTTAATGTAGGTCCAGAGATATGGATCACGATTATCATGGTATGCGAAAAGGTGAAAGATAGACTAGTCCTCACGATGATGCTGATATACATGATGTAGAACATTGAGTTGAATTTCCTAATTTCAAATGAACCTTTGTGTGATGAATGATAAATACTTAGAATTTTGGAAGATATCAAATGGAGAACACTGCAACTACAGGGTGGTACTGCATATATCTCTTGTCAAAGTTTGTCATGTTACCTTAGCGGAGCGCATTGTTCTTTCAAGAGAAGCAGTATCTGTTTTATTACCTTTGGAGTTTCACCTCTGCCAAACATTCCGTTCATCCTTCTTATAATGCAGTTCCGAATGACTTCGCCATCAAAGAGAATTTGCTACTAAAGCTGATTGCCAATCTTCATATTTCCAGATACATTGGTGGACCTCCAGGTACCAAGTAAAATTGAAGATTCTAAAGCGCTTGCAAGAAATGAAGAATTGTGCACAGCTTGTCAAGAATATACCACCAAGGTTCTACAATTTTAAGTGAAACTGAGACACAGTCTGAGATTATTACCACCCTTCATCGAGCATGCTCCTTCTTGCATGCTTTCAAACCAAAGGTACCCTTTTATTCATTTATTTTTTAATACATGGATAAAGCTACTTTATTGGAAGTTCAATATGTTTGCTTAAGTTATGCAGTTTCTTACTAAACACTTTTTATTACACTGTTATGGCAGTGTGATTCATTGGTAGACTATTATGCATCTCTTTTATTCAAGGAGATCGCTAAGATACAACCAGAGCCTTTCTGTGAAACGTTGAACCTTTGTGAGGAGGTGCTATCAGTTCATCTACAGAAGCATGATGATCTCTGCAAAGTCTGCCATGGTCTTGTTGCAGAAGTTGTTACCAAACTAGAAGATCCTGATATGCAGGTAGATTTTTCTATTCTTTTTCATGCTTCGCAATTTTATAATTAGTTCTTGCATCGGAACTCAGAAAGCGTGTCAAAGTTACCTTCATAACTAGTGGACTTGAATTTCAAACCCGGATAGTTGAACATATAATTTGCTTATAGCCTTATTTTTTTTGTTCCTCTTCTCTCTGCCCCAATAGCTTACTGTATACATACACAACAGGAACTTTTAAAGTTGGTAGTGCTCCTTGCTTGTTATGGGGGAAGACAGAGGTCCAGGCCAAGCGGTCAAGATGTTAACAGGAATTTTAATCCGGATTATGGGGCCAGTGGGAGTGATCCACCTTATTTTTCAAAAACGAAATAAAACAAAAAAAAGGGGAAAAGAAGAAAAACAATGAACCCTGCACCACAGTAAGAGAGACATGCAGCCTCCTGTTTTCTTCCCTCAACCATCAGCTAACCAACTTGTCCAAAATGTGTTAGGAATGGTAAGAGGAACTTGAGCAGTCAGTTGCCCCTGATTGTGATGGAGGAGATTACAACTTCATGTAGTAACCAAAAATATATTCTTTTTTCGAGGAAAATAATTTTTTTTATTTTTATTTTTATGAGAGACAAGTTTTGGAGTTTTTGTGAAGGCAGTTGTTTGTGATAGGAGAGGTCGTAAGTTCAATAAAGCTGCCAACATGTTTAAAGGATTTTTGTCCCTTATATGGGAGGTATTATATACTATTTTCAATTTATCATGCTGTTATAAGATGTGCTCTGATCCCTGATGACAATAACTTCTATCTTCTTAGGCTTTTAAAATTAACTCTTACTTTTCTCAACTAGATTTCTGGTCTGGATGTATCTTGTACTTTTACATTTTTACAGAACGAATAGGCTATGCAGTATTTTGTTGCGAGCTTCTTATTTTTGTTGCCTTGTCACTTACCACAACATGTGCAAATCTGGACTGGACCTATTTTGCAAATTATGATAGGTTTGTTTTTGCACTCATGAATACATTGCTTCTAAGCTGACAAGGGTTTTTCTATATGGAAATTTCTCAGCTCGAAATAATTCGGACACTTCTTAAAGGATGCAACAAGGTGGATAACTTCGTGCAGGAGGTGAGCTTTTCAGTAGCCACCTGCGTTATTCTTTTAACTTGCATTGTTTTTAAAGCCAAAGAGTAGTTTTTGCATCGAGGGAAGGTTTGTTTACACCTAGAGCCTGGAGATGCTTTCAAACTATTGTTACTTGGTGATCTCCAACTTTTCAATTGTGTAGTGGGTAGTCCCAGGACTTTCAGCTCATTGTTGCAATTTACCTTTAGTCTGAGATGTATGCAATGTTCCATTCTTCTCATTTTGCACAAGTTCCTTTTATTCATTTCACAAGCAGAGTTCAGACTCTAGTGCGAGTCTTCTCTTCGACTAACTCCATTTATAATTCTTACAGTGCAAGAAGTTGGTCTTCGAGTATGGCCCGATAATTCTAGCCAGCGCAGGGAATTTTTTTGAGACAACCGATATCTGTGCAGCCCTTCATGTATGCAAAGCTGACCGGAAAGTTAATTCTCTTGGAGAACTGTTTATTTCTTCTGCTTGAATCTGATTCATACGAGCCCAAGGAAATTGGAAAGCCTGAAATTGGATGTGTAAAGGACTCAGAAGCCGGGGAGAAGCTGTTGTAGGATAATCTCTTCTACCCATTGATGTAATAACAAATTTTACTATTTTGTAAAATTATCACTTGTTCCATCCAGTGCCCTTTCAGATGTGTGAACTGTGTAATGTAGTTATTGTGAAATTTCTCCTTTGTTCTGGTACAGTACTTTCCTGTGTAAATAATATTAGATCCCTTGTAGATAATTTGGTGGTGTATCTTCTTTGTGATCTTCATCTATTTAGATTTCTTTTGCATTGTGCTTCTTTGTAATACAAAATTATCAAATACCTACTACAAGGAGTCCATTAAGATCTCGGTAAGTTTTAAGAAATTGATGAAACCCACATTATCTCCCGTTATCGATGATCTAAATACAAGGTGAAGATGTATCATTTTCATTTGTGATGTTCTCTCCAAAAGCTTACAATTCCTCAAACACAAGATCTGGAGATATGCAAACACATCTAGATCTTTCAATTTTATTCTCTTTCAGCCAAAAGTTATGTGCCTCAAAAAACAGAGTTATAAGCCACGTATCTTTTAACACTATATACCTCATCTATACTGCCATGAAATCTTGTCTTCAAAGCAACATATAAGAACATGTCCATGGCATCATACCGTGTTTGGATAGGTTTTTCTTTTCGGTTGCTCTGGTGGTTTTGCAAGATTAGATCTTGTGGTTTGTTTGGAGTTAAAAGGTGGATTCAACTTGAGGTGTTAAATCGAGTGTTTAGAGGAGTTAAGGGGGAGTTAGTCCTTCACTCCCCCTTAACTTATGGATCCAAATAGGGCTTACAGTCTTCTCTTTGAGTGGCTACAGTCAAAAATAAAAAGAGTTTGTCCACTCAATTACAAGAATTGTAACAATGTGACAAAGGAATCGAATATCATAACGTCAACAGGAATTTGGAATTTTTGGATTCTACAGGTGTGGGGGAGTTACGCAGACCTCTATGGGAAAACATGACGGGTTTTAAATAGAGACTGAGAATCAATTTGACCTAAAAACTTAAGTTGATAAGTTAAATCCATCACTTTTCAAGTAACTTTTAACGTGGACTATATTCTCACATGAATACCCAACATTAGATACAAATGTCATCTTAAGAACTCATAATGACATGTCATCAAACAAATATTGGCTACTTAACAAATCAAATGCACAAAGAACTTAAGAGTCTTTTATTCTCTATGTCAAGGAGATGTTTTGCTCTCTTCTATATACACGAATCAAGTGCTATATCTATATACTGAGGATTCATATTAGAAGCATATGAGTCAGCTGCAGACACAAACACAACCACCACCAAAATTTTGGGATGATTCGATAAACAATCACAGGCCACATCAGGACCACGACAGGAACTAAATTTTTTATTTTCCCTTGTGATTAATTAGTTCATAGATTTATTTAATGTGTTCACTGCAAACTTTGAAAGTGGAGCAAACCTGCATTAATCTAATTCATGACAACTTGTGTTACCAATTCAGTTTTCTGAACCGAACTATGTTTTAGACGTTTGTGATACGATGTGTCTGTAATTAACGCTATACTTTTCGTGCGCTATACTCATAATTATTCTACAATTCAAATGAATTATAATTGTGCACAAAGGTAGCAGACGATATTGACTTGGACCGTGCATTAAACAGATGGAAAGATCCGAATCTGCTAAAAACTCACTCAGAATATGTAGCCAATCAAAAGAAAAAGAAATAGAAAAAACAGATGGAAAGATCCAAATTTGAGCTGAAGGGGTGAGTTCTTCTTTATTTGGATCATTTGGGCAAGTGACCACCTTGGTTATTGCAAACCAAAAACTCAACGGAAAAAGGTTTCATATGAGTAAATTGAGTGGTCTTCTACTCTTCTTCTTATAATTCCAGTGGTCCACAAAGGCTTTTGTCTCTTGTTTTGTCTAAGGTTTGAGGACCATATATTTGTGGGGACAAGAAAATTCATGAGGAAGGAGGTAAGAAACATCCTTTTGTATCTTTAGTTCAGTGATATGCATCTTGGTCTTCTCTTTTTCAAGATAAAGACAAGGGATTTATCGTATTGTAGATTTTACTGAAGATTCTCTAAAATTTCCTCTTGCACACGAGCCAACACTGTTGTGAAGAGTATATCATCATTGTGTCAAGTTTTCACGAGAGTAAATTTTTTTTAAAATAAGTTTTATACATGGATACATTACTTGTATTCAAATCGAAACAACTATTCCCCAAATAATTAGCCGTTAAGATTTAGAAAGGGAATCCCTATATGTCACATGAGGAGATGAGAGGAACCAAATGATATGAAAGTGAATTTGCCTGAGCTAGCCAGGCAAAGTATTTTTCTAATATGTTAAAAGTTTTTTTTTTAGTACACGGTTAGCCAGAATTGTCCCCCGCGTTCTATTAATAAGATTTTAATGAATACACCTTGCAAAATACAAAAGATATATAAATAACATAAATCTCCCAAGCTGAAAAGAGCACACGCAGGTGCAGGAGGACGTATAATGCTACATATAAATCCAAAAGAAAGAGCTAACAGAAGGAAGAACATGGACCCTCCCTGAGACAAAAATATAGGTTGACTTTAAAATCAAGTCCTGCATTGACGGTCAACATGCAAAGCAAATGTCGGCGGTCCTTGTGACCTCAGTTCTCGGGTCGTCTGTGTCACTATTGCCACCCCTCTCCCTCATCTCTTTCGACTGACTGTCAGAGACCCCACCAGTCTGAATATGTTAAATACTCCTCGATGTAGAATAAAAGTAAAACATACATAAAAGATAAGAATGCATGATCTAACTTTATTATTAAATATTCTATTATTTCTCTCTCACAAAATCCCCTAGAAAGCTACCACAGTAAACAAATCCAAATAACCCTCTCCGTTTTTGAAAAGGATTCTAAATATTATATAATTTCCGATTATACTTGTTGAATCTAATCAATAATTATATTATATTCTTATCTTTCTATGATCGGATTGAATGACTTTTTGTTATAAATATTATGTAGAAGAGAATGTCATGAATCTAACAATGAAGCGTTGAGATGTTACTAAATAAGAACAAACCACAGTTCAATATAAAGATAACGGAACAAACCAGGTAAAATCTGAGTTGAACATTTCCAAATATAAGCTCCAACTTTAAACGCGAATGGGCTGGGAGTTGTTTAGCACGTTGGTTGTTCCATACTTGACGAACCAAGACATGAACCTAGTGTTCCAAGTAAAGACATTACAATGTGGTGACATGTAAACTCTCATCTGAACATGACTAAGCACGGCACAATACCGTCCTCCTCAACCGGAAGCGATAAACAGTGGGCGGTACTCGAGGATCGCCGGATCTGCCAACTCCCCTATTCTATGGGGGCTGCCTGGTTTTATGCCAATACGTGTAGCCGTACCTTTACAGCTGCGATAAGAATCACCAAATCAATATAAGTCCTGTTGTTTTTTGAAAGAGAAAGAAGAAGATGAAGAAAAGCGAAAATGAAGAGAAGAAGAAGGGAAGAGATCTTTTTTCAAGTTTAACGGCTTGTTTGTCACAATTTTGCAAGAAACAAGAAACATAAAAAAAGGGAGGAGGAAGGAAAAGAAAAGAGAGAGAAAAAAAAAAGTTTAAAAAAAATTATATTTCATTCCCGCCTCACGGCTAAAATCGAGCGGAAGAGGAAGCAAAAAAAAGGAAGGGGAAGAGAGCTGTCCTCGTCAGCCCCATCTTGGAGCAACTTGAATCTCTTCCGAACTCCTCGTCTCTTCTTCGGGCGAAATAAACAGCAGAGTCCTTCTCTTCTTCCCTCTTTCCCCTCTTCAGAGAGAACAAACGGCCGTTGTATAAGGGATGACTCGCCATTGCTCAAGAGGCTAGTTTCAATTCGTGATAAGATATGCCTTGTAGAAGGGTCCGTTGAGGCGGCAAAGAGGAGATTATCCTCTTGGGTGGTAGGTGAGCGCATGTGTATATCGCTCGGATATGAGTTTTTTCGATATAAGGTTTCCAGGCTATCTTGGCCAAGCTCAGTTTGGAATTCGTATGTCACACCAAAGCATGCTTTTACTCTTTGGCTTGCAGCACGGAAGAGGCTGCCTACAAAAGATAGATTGACCTTTCTTCAGGCTGAGGAATCATGTGTACTCTGTTTTCGTAATAAGGAATCGGCTGATCATCTATTCTTTCAATGTTCCTTCTCTGCTACGGTTTGGAGATGCATTAGAGACTGGCTGGGTATCTCTCGGGAGATGTCGACTATCTCTAGTGCTCTTAAGTGGATAAAGAAGGAGGCAAAAGGATCCAGTGGCAAAGCAAAAGCTAAAAAAGTGGCCCTTGCTTGTACTGTTATCATCTGTGGAATTCCCGCAATAGGAAAATTTTGAAGGCCAGACACAGGAGGTGATTTCTACCGTCTTCAAGATCAAGCTGCATATCTATAGAACTATATTCACTTTGGATCCAAATGCCACTGTAGAGTTCTGAGAGATCTGGGAGTTATGACAGAAAATAAGGATTGACAGCAGACTTAGTCGACTAGTGGGTGTTACTAGTCGACTATATTCAAGTATAGTCGACTAGCCTTTTGGGTCAGTCGACTCCTGTGGCAACAGAGAGGAAGGATACATCCAGATCTATTTTTCAGTCGACTTAACTTTGTGGTTAGTCGACTTGGGTCAGGTATAGTCGACTAGGCTCTCTAGCCTAGTCGACTTGGTGCAGGTATAGTCGACTAATTTTTCTGAATTAGTCGACTATCGCAGAAAAAGAGAAGAAGCTTCATTCAAATCAACTTTCTAGTCGACTTGTAATTGTGATTAGTCGACTACATTCCTAGTCGATGATATATTTTATAGTTGACTTATAGGTCTTTGATTTGGATTGTAGGGATACATTGTAATGGGTTAGCGTGACAGGAATTGTCATTTGGGGGAGGTTATACTGTATTGCCGGTTTGGCTTACATTCAGTTTTGATAAATAAAATTTACATTCTCAAAAAAAAAAAAAAAAAAAAAAAACGGCCGTAACCGCGTTCAAAGGAATCAGCCAGCTAAGCATACCAGAGACTGTACTTATCGTGGGGCCCACAAATACGGTAAGCCAGACATTGGATTAATTCCGCAGTCTTTTCTGATAAAGACCGCTGCTTATCAACGTCAATGGCCAGATCAGTGGCTGTATTAGATCCCAAAAATGTTGATAATCAGGAGAACTTTTTAGCATACTTTTTCTTGAAGCACTCAATGGAAGAGAACCGTGGCTGAATAGCTCCGCTCACTTATCACACGTTCGCTATTTAAATAATAATAATATAATATTTAGGAGCCAACCAGGCACCAACAACTTGGACTGATCAAGTCTAGTTCTTTTTAGGAGCCAATTGGGTCCAACTGGAACCTAAGTTGATGTTTTATAGAAAATGTAAACTCCATACTAACTCGTGCACAGTTGTTAGTTTATATATGGTTTGTTGTCTAATATTTATGAACTTGTTCATTCTTGGCTTTCTAGCTGATAATTAATAGGAGCATGTGTAGAAGTTGTTATGGATAACAATGAACTTGATAAATAAATAAAATCATCATGAATTATATTTTAATCTTCAGATTCAAATTTCGTAGTTAGCTTTGCCTATGACAGTGAAAATCGAGTTGCTGTAAGGATTCAGGGCACCATTCTCAAAGATTAGTCTATTAGGTGGAGTAACCTAAATTTTTATAAACTCAAGACCAACCACATGTCCAGCCAATGTGGGACTATTTGTTCGACGCAAATTTCTAACAGTTGTATGACTGATAATCTTCTTGATTGTTATTGTATGCCTTGAATCATGTGCATTTGAGATAGATAAAATTATCAACCTTGCTCATAAGTGGTTTATCTTATTATCTCTGTATCTTTTATTGTAGTACCAGTCGACTGAATGTAAGTTTTTCTTAGAATATAAAGACATTACTTTAATTCTTACTACAGTCGGAAACATCAAATACGTGTAACCATAAATCCACTGGATCTTAATTAGTAGGTGTAGGAAATTGATGAAATTTATGGTCTTCTGATGTAATGCTGAATTATTTCCTTTTTCATTTTCTTTATATTAGAGTAGAAAAATAGGCTAAAATTTTAAATACTATCATAAACTATCATGGTATTCCCAAAATACATCATAAAGTATTAAATTATCAAAATACTATCACAAATTATATTTTTCCCACTTTTGTCCTAAATGGTGTTAATGGCATTAGCGAAAAAACCTTAATACCTTTACCCTTACAATCTAATTATAATTAGAAAAGTGATAAAACACATCTTACACGTGTTAAACTAGGAGCAATTCAGTCATAAACTAGATATGTGATAGTCAAGTAATAGCTGTTGGAACGACTGACTGACGGAAGATAACTTTTTGAGAATTCAAGGAATAGTTTGTCTTAATATTTTGAGAATTTGACAGATTAGAGTTTTTCAGGAAATAACATGATAGCTAATGGTAGTATTAAGAAATTTAGCCTATAAAATATTATCCTCAACTCTCATAAAACTTTAATGTTTGACAGTGACAGAGACTTTATAATATAATGGTATTAGAGAAACTGAGTTTCAATTCTCACCAGGCAGAAAAAAGGTTCAAATTTCAAAAAATCAGGAACATTAACCTATGAAAACGTTCAACATGCGGGAGTATGTTATAATATAAAATATTACCTTTAACTCTCACACAACCCTGTAGTCTTATACTTTTGCTTCCCAAAAAAAATTGTTAGTATACTATGCGTAGAGGTATTTATTATCGAGATAAATGATTGGAATACTTATATTAGTTAGTATTTATGTAATTGCCGATTTATCACAATCTTATTCCTTTTCGAACCTAGGACCTCTTTCATTATCAAGAGAAAACCTATGGCCCGTTTTATCAGCATTAAGGGCGTGTTTGGTAACTTGCAAAATGTTTGCAAAATGTAAAAATTTTTACAACTTTACATTTTACACTTGTTTGGTTTCGTTTGCAAAATGCAAAATGTAAAAACTTTTGCAACTCTTCTTTTCTCACTTGCAGTTGCTACAGTTAAATTTGTGGTCATGTAAATCTCACTTTTACACTCATATTTTCTCACTTACAGTTGCTACAGTTAATTTTGTGGTTATGTAACTCTCACTTGTAGTACACTTACAATTCAAAACAGTTACTTGATAATCAATATATAATAAATATTATTAAATATTTAATATTTTAATAGTGTTTAATTTCTTATTTAATTATTTAATTATTTTATATTTTTAATCTTTAACTTTTTTATTGTTTTAATATTAATATTTTACTATTTTAATTAATATTTTATTAATACTTATTCCATTTTTTATTATTTTATTTAGAGTTAATATTTTATTAATATAACAGTATTATACTTTAATATAAAATTACTATATATTTAATTATTATTTTTAATATAAAAATTACTTTATTAATATCATAATATATTTTATTATTATATTAATATTTTATTATTATATTAATATTTTATTATTATATTAATATTTTATTATGTTAATATTGTAATAATAATTCAGTATAATAATACTATAATGATAATTTATTATTAAATTATAATTATATTTTAATTTATTAATTTTATATTTCTAAAATATTAAAATAATATTATAATAAAATTTATATTATAATAATTTCAAGTATTTTTAATATTATAATATTATAACTATATTTTATTATTGTTGTAACATTTTTTAATATTTATATCTTATTAGTATTCTTAAAATTTTATTAATGTTCTTTAAATTTTCTTAAAATTTTATATTATTTATTTAGTTAATATTTTAATAATATTTTACTATTTATACTAATATTTTATTAATATTATTCTTATAAATAAAATATTAAGATTATTAATTTTTATCTCAAATTTATTAATACAATTTAATTTGCAATAGTAGATTTAATTTAATAGTATTTATAATATTTAAATCACTGCTACAGTTAGTTTTGTGGTCAACTTTTCCACTTACACTTTTACATTACCAACCAAACACCGTAAAATACAATATACTTTACCATTTACACTTTCACTTTATCAACCAAACACCGTAAAACACAATATACTTTTCCATTTACACTTCACTTTATCAACCAAACACCGTAAAACACAATAATTTTCTCTGCTACAGTTCACTTTTTCCATTCTCATTTTACGACTTACGACTTGCGATGTTTTGCAACGAAACAAACAGGCCCTAAGTTTTTGATTATTTTCATTTTGGAAGTGTAGTGGTCAATTCCTAACTCCGAAGCGAGATCGCCCGAGGATACAGGGAACGACTGCCATTCGACTGTAAACCGTGTGCCTCTGTCATTGTAATGCCCCGATCCGGCGGGTACGGAGACGTTACTGCGACGTATATACGCAGGTCAGAAATACCCTCACGTATATACGCTAAGCATCAGTACAGGTAAGAATCAGAGTACGGAAGCACGTGGTGCATTATACATTCAAACACATGAGTACAATTACAAAGTTATCACAGGAAGTGACCCAATATTACAATAATATTACATCACCAATATAGCGCATATGCGAGAATACAAAGAGATGTACAAGTATGAATAGTATAAAAGGAGGCTCAGAGTCATAACAAGGAAACTCTATAGCCGAGCAGGGGGGCCTGGAAGGATAGGGCTCTGGACGGTCTGCTGGAGATCCACACTACCGCTGCGCCACTCTGATCAACAATTGAGAGAATCCACACGCTCCAAGCTCCAAAACCTAAACATGAGGATCCAGAGGAGTCAGAACTCCCCAGCGAGTGGTGATGCGAAAGCCAAGTGGCGAGCATAGATAAGCACATGTGTATCGATAAATCTGGATCACAAACATGAAAACCGTGTCGTAGGCACAAGCATGCAGGAGCAAGTAGATATACAGCAATTGATATCAAGTAGGAAAGATTCATAGTATGATTAGATAAGAGCAGGGGACTAATGGAATAGAAAACGTGTGGTGAAGCAGGATGTAAGCAGGTATAGTATAATAATCATAAAACCGAAAATTCGAAGTGAAATCCGATACAAGCAAACATGGCAAAGCATATTACAGATTCATAGCTGGCATCTTTTATTATTATTACTCGTCTGACCCATATATTTAGGTATGTGTCATGGTGTACATCTCAACACACATACATCCATATATAAGTAAGTCAAGGTTAGTTACTGGAAGCTGATGAAGAACTGATAGCTCATACTTATAGTAGTTCCCGTCCGTCCGGGACACAGCCATTGGGGGCCTTAAATCCCCCTAAGACGCATCTTCTGGGGGCCTAAAATCCCCTAACACGAATCGTCTATTTTTTGTATTCCATTACTATAAGTAAGGCATCATACCGGCATCCATCACTTCCTCCTATTCTCCGTGCAAGTTATCCTTTTTATAACTTATTAACAATATTATCAGATTACGGGAATGAGTAGGATCATAACTGGTCATAACAGGAGTACATAACAAGCATAACGGGAGTTCATAACAAGAGATCACCATATTATGATAATCATGGGTAGAGAGTTAATCATTACAGGTATCAGGTTTCAGCATGCCAATGACAAGTGATCAGACAGGTGACAGGTAATAAGTCATGTCATAATAAGGAACAAGTGATAAGAGATAATATACAGGAGCAGGTGTCCAGTAGCAGCATGGTAAATAATAACACATCAGTTGTCAAGTGATACATAATGCAAATACAAATCGATCCGATAAAAGGAGAAAATCGAATGGAGGCGAGGACACTCGCCTAAATACGGAAAATACTGTGAAATCCCCGATCTCCGGAATCCAGGCAACAAACGCATAAACGCGTTCTAATAAAAAAGAGGAGAGAGAATGGAGACGCGGGAGTCGCAGACGCGGGAGTCGCAGACGCGGGGATCGCGTTGCGTAGATTTCCACAAACGCGAGGTTCGAGACCCGCGTTTAAGTAGGGACACGAGAAGAACGTAGACGCGGGTATGAGCTCCGCGTCACGTTGATATAAGAACGCGAGGATCGCGTTAAAGAATTGTTTGAACGCGGGGGTGAGCCGCGTCTAGCAATAGAATGAAAGAGAGAGAGAGACAGGACAAGAGAGAGAGGGAGATAGTGTACATGGAGAGGGGGAGAGAGAGACGCAGGAACAGAGAAAGAGAGAGACGCAGGGAAGAACAAGGAACAAAGAAGGAATGGAAAAAAAGAAGGAAAAAGAAGAAGAAGAAAGAAAGAAAGAAGGGAAGTAAAGAAAGAAGGAAAGAAAAGAACGAAAAGAAGGAAGGGAGGACGGCCGACCATGTTGCCGGCGGTCGCCGGCGGCGGCCGGAGGTGGGCGGCCAAAAGCCCCAAGCCCAAGGCAAAATGGGAGTGCAAGTTTAGTTCATTTGGAAAATTTGGAGTTTTGAAAATGGTGTTTCGGAGGGCGACGAGTAGGTCCGTTAGAAAGAGCACGCCGAGGAGAGGAAGATGGCGTGATTCGGGGTGGCTAAGGTGGTGTAGGTGGTGGTGGAGTAGGTGGTGAAGTTGGTGGTGAGAATGGGTTGTTTGGTGGAAAGATGGAGGAAGAAGTTGTTGTTATGGTTGTTGTTATTGTTAGAATGGAGGAGGAGATGGAGGGAGAATGGTGGAGGAGTTGGTGGTGAAGAAAGGTGGAGATGGTGGGTGGAAAGGATGGGAGAGATGGCCGGCCATGGGAGCAAGGGGCTGTTTGCTGCTAGTTTCGTTCTCAGGAAAGAGAAGGAAAGGAAAAAGAATCAATGAAAGAGAAAGAAAAAGGGGGCGGTTATATAAAGGGTAGGAATATGATTATTACAATAATGCCCTTCCCACTAAATGAAACATGCGTTTCATTTAAAAAATGGGCTGCGTCTCATTCAACAGAGACTCGCGTCTAGGCAAATTGCCCAGACCTGAGGATAAAACTCGCGTCCAGAGAGAAACGCAATTGTTGCGTTTAACAAAAAGGACAAAGTCATAATGACTTGATGGGAGTTGGTCTGAAATGCATTTAATGCAGAATGAATGCGAATCTTCGCATTAAAAATCAGATCTGAGTCTGGTGAGACTCGCGTCTGAGAAAGGGAAGAGAAAATGAGAAAAAGAGAAAAGTGGAATATCTGGATAAAATTCAGGTATCTGAGAAAACACCGAAAACTTAAGAAAAGCCCGAAAAATAAAGTAACTCGGAAAGCTTTCCAAAATTTTTTAAAAATAATAAATATTATTTAAAGATTTTTGGTGAAATCGATTTTCAGAAACTCAATCCCATTTTTAAAATAAAAATTCTAAAGTCAACCGTCAATATCGGTGTACACCGGGTTGGCCGGATTTTGATAAATTCTGAAAAATCTCAGAAAAAGTATTTAGATAGAAAATATGATTTTAAGAAATAATGTGAAAGCCGTTTTTAGAAATTCTATTCCGTTTGTAAATTAAAAATCCGAGAATCGGTCAGTGGCACTGGTCGACACCGGTTTTTGAAGACTTCCAATTTAATTCAAGAAAATTCCAGAAAATCATAGAAAATCTAAAATATTGGAAAACGATGTTTAAAACTGAAATCGATCAATCGGAATAGCGGAAAGACCAAATCGAGCAATTCACTAGGATTGGGTTCCCGGTTCAGAGTAGGGCTGACTCCGAGTTCACGAATCCCAATCCAAGACAAAACAATCGTATAAATAATTCATAATACCAAAACAAATACTGAAACCAAATCAAAAAATACGATCGAAAATACGAATACACAACTAAGTACGTATTCCGGGAGCGGGGTGTTACAGTCATCCAATCTCAGAGCAAGCGCCCATGACCTCGGGTCCAACCCCGACTCGATGGCCTCGACACCACCTCAGGCAAAGCACCAGAGCTCGGGTCCAACCCCGACTCGGCGACCACGACGTCACCTCTTGAGCCACCGACGAGCCTGATTCCCCCTCAACATTGGAAGCCCATGGAAGATTACTGAAGCACAACTCAGCGGCGGGATTCTCGGAGCTACCATATCAGATTTCAACTGCATGATTGAACATACTTTATCTGCGGCCAACAGACCTTATCTCTGGCCAACAGATCAAGCGGTTACAATCAACAAATCAAGCGGTTACAATCAACAGATCGAGTTGTTACGATTGCGGCCAACCATCCAGATTAAACAGTTATCCAGGGTTATCCTCTCATGTATAAATACTTCACCCTCTCCAACGAGAGAGGGGTTGGAGCACAAAAATCCTAACGCACACAAAGTCACTGATCTCTTCTTATAATTCTTTCAGATTAAAGTAAAATCTCCCTCTCTTGTGATTTTTCTCTTTCGAGTTTCCACATAAAATTTTGTGCATTTACTGTGATTATTGATCATTTTCTACAATTTTGATGCACCTAAGAAAGTCCTCAGAAAAATTTTCACCCCAAGAAGAAAGGAAAACAAAAGGAAACAATGGCATCTTCGTAAGTTGATAACAAAACAGAAGAATGTACAAATTAAGGCAGCAGATCCAAATAAGAAATCAGTGTAGATAAGACAAGCTGAAGATTAGATTTCGTCAAGATTTTTGATGTTTCTCTCAAAATCTTTCAATTTCTCTTCTAAACACACGCAAGAGATCTTTGTAGATTTTGTTCTCTTTCAGCCAAAAGTTCTGTACTATGCTTTGCTTTCTGTGAGCATTGTACAAACTAACGCAGATATCTCCTTTTATGTGGCCGCATCATTGAGGAAGGCTCAACTGGATGTATTCAGATCTCTAAACTGATGTTTCATGCGGAGAACTAAATGGCTTTCTCATCAATAGCCCCTTTTATAAGATGAATATCTTTGTTTTATTATATTCTTTTGTTGTCTTTTTTTTTGCCCCTAAGAGAAATTTGTAAGATAAATATCACTAAAACGAGGTGAAAAATCTGTACAATAAATTCAATACTGAAAAAACTTGGAAACAGACTGAAATAGATCATGGTCTAATTTTAATTTTCGATTAGTTCAAGGTTAGGGAATGTGACTCGGGCCTGAAGAAATTGTGATCATTCATAATTGCTTGCATATGACATAGCTTTAGAAAGAAAATTATTTCCTGGCAAGTGATGATACAAATAGTTTCGCTTCATTTACTTGGTACTTTGCTGATAGAATAATGCCAATAATGCCAATCTTAGATAATCTTATTCCTATTCAATTGCCTTCGAGTTGGTTCATTCAACTATTGTAAACATAACAGTGTGGCAAAAGAACTCCGATTGGATGTCTCGTTCAAGAATCAGCATCTCTGTTGTCCGAGTTGTGGAAAGTTTCGTAGTACATGAGATTTATCCAAAAGATCCATGCATAGCAAACTTAGTGCATAAAGAACTTAACTATTTTTTTTAGGTAAATCGGTGTAGATAATACCCCCAGTATTTCATTAAAAAGAGCTTAACAAAATCAAAGTATAGATACATAAATAAAAATAAAAATAAAAGTATATGTCAGGCGCATAGAGAACTTTATCAGAACCACACGATCAAACGACAGAACACAGAAGTTTTTGGATGATTCAATGAACGATCACAAGGCCATATCAGAACCACGACAGGAACTAAATTTTTTCTCTTTTTTTTTTCCTTCTTATAATTAATTAATTAATTAATTCGTAGATTTATTTAAGCCCATATTCAATCATTGGCTCCTCTTCGAGAGCTGTGCTCAGTGAGTAAAACAAGGAGCCCATATTGTGCAGAGACTAAGAATATTGTCAGTTATTTTGGAACTGGAGAATTCAGTCACGATCATTTGATTCACTCACATGGCAACTTGCATATTCATATTCAGCTTAGAATTAAGAAACTATATGCAACTGAGCTTTTGATGGTTTTGAAAGGGGGAAAAAAAACTAGATTCAGATCCATAGAAATGTCTGTTCATGGCTGAAATCTGAATAAAAAGTCTTGCAGTCAAATTGAGCAGAGAGGATAAGTTGTTGTTGACACGAGTCATTGTTAGGCTTATTTGAATTAGAGTCTAAATTAATTTGGGTGTCTACAAGTTTAATTGAATTTTTACACCCGTTTCTATAATCCTATGTTGTTGGACCCAGTAAAGAATTGATCAACCATAATGACTTGGGTCTAAACACGTTTCAATTACACTAGCCATGAGTGTATTTAAATTAAGATGCGACACTTATTTACACGTGTGAAACTCTTGTTATCAATCAAGAGTTTAGATCTATGATGAGTTGAAATAGAATTCCTTGATGCTATATACCATGGATAGGATTCTCTCTCCACCACCAACTACTATGACATAATCTCTCTTAGAGGCCTCTCATCTCCTCTAAGAAATAAGAAGAGAACTTGATGACTAGAGAGAAGAATCCCTCCCCTCAATTCGGCGTCCTCGAGATCGTGCAACTTTCAACATTTCTTTCGTAATGGAATCAGACATGCCTAAACCCTTCTTTCCTTTGATCTTGATAAAAAGCCTTTTAGTTTATGCATGAATCTTGCATGTAATAATTATTAGATCTAATAATTGGTATCAGAGCCTCCTCTTTATCGGATCATCAGGATATAGTAAAATTTTTTTTGATCTCGATCTATTAAAATTATGGATCTCTTTATTTAATTCAATAAAGAATTATTTTATGTGTTTCAAATAATTGAATTAAATTGAGATCATTATATTGAATTTTGTAAATATTTTCTGAATTATTTTGTGCATTATTATTATTATTATTTAATTCTGTTATTTAAGCTAAAACAGAAATTAGAAAACAAAAAACTCAATGCTTGCATGCAGGCCGCCCGCGTGCGGTCAGTTCCTTGGCTGGCCGCACGTGCGCATGCAGGCCCAGGTGAGAGTAAGTCGAGGGAAAAAAAATGTCTTTTCTCAAGACCGGAGTAGGGGTGACAGACGGGTCGCGACCCGCCAGACCCGACCCGAATTTAGCGGGTCTGGGTTTAGGCTAATCGGGTTTGGGTCGTAATTGGGTAGACCCATCTGACCCGATTATTAAATGGGTCGGGTCGACCCGAACCCGTCAGACCCGATTATTCTCTCTCCTCCTCGGCCTCCTCCCTTTGGTCTCCTCCTCTGCCGCCCCCGCCTCCTTCCCTTCGCCTAAATCAAATTGTAAAAAAATATACGTAAGACCAGTTTTGAACCTGTGGCCTCTAATGTGTGGAGTTTAGTGTGATGACCAACTATACCACCGAATAATTTGGTAATAAAGTGTAAAGAAATTGTATTTAAAATTTAATAATTGGGTCAAATGGGTCGGGTCGGGTCGACCCGACTAAGAATGGGTCGGGTCTGGGTCTGAATTTTTGACCCGTATAATAATCAGGTCGGGTCGACCCGACCCGATTATTATATGGGTCGAGCAGTAATCGGGTCGGGTCGACCCGACCTGACCCAATTGCCACCCCTAGACAGGAGGACAGCAACTTCACTTTGGATTATGATTAATAATCAAATGTTTGATTAGTACTCTTTCATGATCTGATACGAAAAAATTTATATATTTTTTGAGGGGGTGTTTTTGATTTTTTTCTAATTTGAGGTTATTAAGTTTGATTAGGGTTGGAACTAGGACCTAGATCCAATAAAGAACTCTAATCCTAATCAACATCAAATTAAATTTTTTGAAATTGTTGAGATTGATCTGGGTTTTAGGATTGAGATAGAATTCTAATCTATTAAGGAAATTTTGTAATAGAATTCTAATCAAGTAAAGAAGCTTAATCCCAATTAATCTCACATTAAGATAATCGGGTTTTATTTAGTTTATTAAACCCGACCCATTAAGGAAACCCACGAGTTAATCATTATGAGTCGGGTGTGATTCACACCCGATAAGCACTGCAGACCCGTTTTACTAATAGAAATTTAATTAGTCATTGCGGGCTCATCCGACCTCTGTCTTGGGCGTATAAATAGCCATTTCGAAATTCTTGATGAGCACTACAGTATTACAGACATTAGACACGATAAAACAGTAGTTAGTTTACATAAAGTAGACATTGAAGTGTATATTTATCATGATTATATATATTCTTGCATGTTTTCGCTTCATCAATATTTATTATATTGCTTATATTGTTCTAACATGATGAATATTGCTGTTCAATACAGTTGTTAACACACAGATAAAAATATACATGTTCAAGTTAAAGAATTTATAAAAGAGCTTAATTAATTGCGTATATAGTTCATACGAACAATAGCTGGCCCAAAGGAAGACTATTATTTGGCCGAATTATGTACAACGTTGGATACTTGATGTGGATAATGCAAGTGAGAGAACCTTGTGTTTAGTTCAGAAAAAATTTGGAGAATAGTAATAAAATTTTCTTGAATCAATGACAGATTACAACAGTCTCAAAATTTCGATTACAAGAGAGAAGATATTCAAGCTCAAATATTCTCTTTGTTTAATGCTGGGTTCTTGATGTAGCGGTGAAAAATGAATCTTATTTTTCGTTAATCGGGTGAACGTCACTATCTTCTGGGAATCTTCTCTTCGGACTATGGACGGAGTAGCACAACTCCTATCCAATGAAATCTCAAAGAGACTTGAGGTAAAAATAGACTTGTACTCAGCAAGTTGTTAGAAGAGTTGAACTATTTCTTTAGTATTCCTCAGACTAAGAGAATCCGGCCAAAAATTCGCTCTCCAATCTTCGACCAAAACTTCCGACCCCTCTTCAGTAGCACACTAGGCTATTTATAGGGTTTTAGTAGGGGTGCCATCGGATCGGATACGAATCGGATATTCTATTTACCACATCCATATCCGCACCCAACTTTCAGATACGGATACAGATATTATCGGGTATGAAAAAATGATATTCGTATCTGCCAAAATCGGATATCGATACGGATCGGATGTTAGCGGATTGTATGCGGATACTAATAGTATGTTTGTTGAATACTCATGAAAGTCGGTATACAAGTACTTCATTTATTTTCCCTTGGCATCAAGGACTTTTAGATACTCTATATCATTACAAAGTAATTCCATCATTAACTGTGACAAAGAATGATCGCATGGTATATCTTAATACAAGTGCAATAATTAGCTATAAACAAATAAATAGCTGCTAGTAAAGAGGTATAGTAGAACTATCCCTATAAAATAGGAACCATTATTAAGCTTTCCAATGAGTTTTGTATGATAATTGTTGCCATGATTGCAGTCTTTTCTAAGGACTGCGACCAAGGTCGCAGTCTTTTTTCTGAAAGCTTCTGAAAACTGCTACCATGCTTGCAGTCCTAATTACGCTGAAAATATATGATTTTAACATCTCACATGTATAGTTTAATGATTATTCTTATGTTTCAATATTATAGAACTTTGATTCATTTGAGAGTCAAGAATTTGTTACCTCTCAAAAATCCCAATTGAAGCAATTCGAAAACTCAGCCGCCAGCTGAGAGAGCGTAACGTGGCTGAATTTTAATCACAATTTTGGGTGCTAGTAGCATGGTCACAGTTTTTATGAGGACTGTGATTAAGTCGCAGTGTTTTTATGAGAATTGCTGCCATGGTCGCAGTCTTTTCTAAGGACTGCGACCAAGGTCGTAGTCTTTTTCTAAGGACTGCTACCATGATCGCAGTCCTAATTACACTGATAATATATGATTTTAACATCTCACATGCATAGTTTAATAATTATTTTCTTATGTTTCAATTTTATGTTTAATTATTGACTTGATAGCTACAAATGCTCTTAGTTACTTCTTATTTCTCCAAATTCAATTATGATGTAAAAGAAACACTATGATGGTCAAATAGGTCAGTACTGAGAAATTGGTTTTGTGTGATATTCATGAATAGTAAAATAAATAGAGAAGTTCACATGGATATGCAAACGGCACCAACCAAACAAATACTTTATTAATGAAATCTCAGTCCCAGCTGCACTATCTCAAAGATACATGGAACATTCATAAAATGATGCTATTGTTAAGATAACAATGCAAGAAGGATCTATTCCAAATACTTCCAACAAAAGAAAAATACTGATGATAATGAAAACAATGGACATTACCTGATGACATGATAATGATTATGTATTGTCATAGCGGAGGGGTATGCCTACGAATAGAATACACATCAGTTAAAGGTACATTTTTGATGGTATAGGCTTCTATCTGTATTACAATTTCACATTAGTAACTTTAATGAGCACTAAGAATATAAAGCTACTAACATATCAAGCCCAAAAAGAAGTTTAAAAAAAAAACTTGCTTATTTTCTCTCTAAAAAAAAAGATAAAGTTGCTTAACCTTTTGCTTGGGCTGTTCCCAAATGAGTCATCCCAATCATAAATAGGCTTATAGTTTCAAAATCATAATGATTACATTTAGTCATTTTTATCATAGTAATCACCTCTTTCCATCTACTTCTGTTCTTATTTCTTTATCAAATTTTGTAAAATTATTCCACACTGCAGAGGTACACTTCTTATTCTTTTTCACAACAATACTACTAGAAGTAGATTCAGAAGTGGTGATAATAACATTTGCATCTTGTTGAACCGAGGCTGAAGGGGAATCGGACGACATGATTATAATTCACTATTCATAAAAAAAAAAAAACCCAATCACTATTCATGATATGAGCTGAAATATCCTCAAATTGAAGATTAAATATAAAAAATTTGAAGATATTTCAAAGAATAATTACATTTACTTTTATGCATATGGATATATTATACCTTCTCAGAGATTTATCTTTGCATGTTCCACTTAACTTCAAAGATCCCACCTTTTGACTTCAAAATCCTGTAAATTATAAATAAGACTCTATTATAAACACAAACAATTCAACTATTTATTCAAACATTTTACAAAATAAATAATTTTTGAATTATAAGAGAAAATAGCTGAAACGAATCATAGATTCATAGATCTAATTGCCACCCAATAAATACCCTTTCCTTATTACAAAATTTCATCCAGAAAATATTAAGTTATGCTGTAACTTGTAAATTTGTAGTGTAACCACTTGCCGCAAGATAACAAAGATAAAATTCACAGAATAAAATTTCAGTCAAATTGTCAATTAATTAATTAAGAGAGAGAACTCACAGAGTGAATTTTGAAATCGAGATTTTCGTTAGACTCACTGGACTCGTCGGAGTGGAGAGCTCGTGTGAAGAGATCGAGATTGAAGACCGCTCGAAGTGGACTTCTGGTGGTTCAGATTGAGGGAGGGATTGATGAGGGGAAGAAGAGAGCTTGTGGGCGGAGGCGCTTGGTGGACTCGTCAGATGGGAGAGCCCGTGGTCGAAGAAGCGAGTGCGAGGGCTGAGAACTAAGAAGCGATCGAGATTGAAAGAGACCGAAGGAGATCAGCGAGAGGGAAAGGGGGTGGCTGCCTGGCTGCTCGTCAGTGGAGAGAAAAAAGAGAGAGAAAGATGGATCTCAGATTCTCAATGAGTCAATTCTCAAACCCTAAAGGCTAATATAGTTATATAGTTATATATATTTATATTATATATTTATATAACATATAATGTTATAATAGATCTAATAATAGTGCGGTTATCCGAATCCGGATCCGATATTATTAACTCTATTCGAATCCGTATTCGTATCCGAATAAGAATATTCGGATCCGGATCCGAATCCGTCAGATGCAAAAAGAATGCACTGAATTCGCATGGGATGCAGATTCGGATGCGGATATCCGCGGATATCCGAATCCGAATGGCACCCCTAGGTTTTAGGGGCAAAACTGTCCCTGAAAACTCTCTCAACTCCCCTCATATGTGGGCAGTAATTGGCCCAGTAATGAGCGCAGTTATAACCGAGACGCAAGGTTTCTCTGCAGTGAAACGCGGGCTTCGAACCTTGCATTTTAGACGCGGGATTCGAACTCTGCCAGACGCGGGCTTCGGGCTCTGCGTCCTGAGATTACAGTGATGTCGAGACGCGGGCTTCGAACCTTACGTCTTGGCATTGCAGTGGGTTTTGAGCTCTGCGTCTTGATCAATGCAGCGAAGTGAAGATGCGGACTCCGAACACTGCATTTTGACTAATGCAGTGAAATGGAGATGTGGACTTCGCTCCACGCGTCTTGGCGCTGTAATGAAGTGGTGACACGGGTTTTAAGCCCCGCGTTTTAGCCATTGCATTAAAACTAGGACACTGATTTTGAGCCCTGCGTTTTGACATTGCATAAATGGCTATGATTAGTTTTGCATCTGGAGTACAGACTCTACTCTTTGATGACTTATCCTTAGTGATTTTTAGACAGTTTACAGAACCCCCTCTAAAATTTTCAAAACTCCGTAGTTGACTGGAACGGGTTTGAAACACTTTGAATTTTTCTTCTGACAGCAAGCTCTCAAGACTGGACTGGAAATCTTCTAAGATATCTTGAGCCTGATCTTATCTGAATTTTGGCCTTCGTGAGTGTACTGTTAAACTCTTTGAAGCCACCAGAAATGATCGCTGGGAGTGTCTGGATACGCAGTCCGGACCTCCTTGGTGCTCTGAGCTGGTAGTTGATGCACTGTTGAACTAGAGAGAATAGTCATCTGTTTGTGTCATGTACTTTGAACTGATTGTAGAAGTAAAGACTGGACGCAAGTCTTGTAGACGCAGAGGTCATGTTGTCTTAAAGACGCGGACCTCGTCTGAAGTAGAAACGCGAGTCTCATTCATAGGAGAGACGCGGATATTGAAGTGGAGATGCATCTCTCACTTTGTTAAAGTGGTGCAAGCTTCGTGATGGAGTCGCAGACTTCTCATTGTTGAAGAAACGCGACTTTGCTGTTTTGCTAAGACGCGAACTAGAGAATACTGGAAAGACACGATCTTTGAAGTGGAAATGCAACTTTCACTTTGCTGAAGTAACGCAGACTTCGAGGTGGAGATGCGGTCTTTCTTTAAAGAGACGCAGTTCTGTAAACACGAGACTCATGTTCTGAGTGATATTGCCACGCGTCGAGCGGAGCTCGAAGAGACACCGTTCTCTTAATACGCGAGGTCCGCATTTGAGGCTCATTGCCATGCGTCAGGCGGAGATTGAGCTCGAGATATGTGCCGCGTATCTCAATTGATTACTGTGTCTATAAAAGACATCAGTCTTTTAAGAGTCATCAGTAGACTCTTTTTCTTCTCTACTGAGTTTCGCGTCTAGAACTTTCAGAACTCTTTAAGAAAAGCTCCAAGATTTTTCTTCCTTCCTTCTTTTACAAAGAATTCTCAATTAAAATGGCCCCAAAATCAAAACCTGCGGCTGCATCCTCGAGCGCCATTGCTTCATTGGTCCAAATGAGCGGTTCTTCCATGCAGGAGGCCCCCATTTCAGGTACAAAACCATTTGACCTGGTAAAATCGCCATTAAGGGACTTGAAGAGTTATCTTAACTCTTAAGTCTCTCTTGAATTGAACCGCCAACGCGAGGCTCACTCCCGTGTTTTTGACATCCAGACGCGGCTCTTGCACTGGTAGGCAAGACACGATTTGACAATCTCCGCGTCTTTACTTCATCAACTTGAGTCTGTATCTGTTTGTTGAACGTGGGCTTCGTTGAGCCTTGCGTTTGATCCTGACACTTAGGAAATTTTTCTAAGTGGGGGAGTTTAGATGCGGAGTTCATGTGAGCCTCGCGTCTCTGAGGCCGGACACGGGCTTCACTGAGTCTCGCGTCTGAGTCCAACACTTAGAGAAATTTCTATGATGTGAAATTTATAACGCGGACTTCAAGCCTCACGTTTTTTGAGTTTAGATGCGGTTTTGCTGATCTCAGCGTATAAACTCAGTTATGCGTCTGAGCTTCAAATACTTAGTCATTTTTCTTTTAGATTTCTGACTGTGTGTTGTCCTCTTTTGTGCGATAATCCTCCAATCCTTTGTTCAAGAAGTGCCATCTTGGACACGTAGATGGCGCTCATCTGAACCTGATCTTCGTTCTCCAGGGGACTGCTCCTGTGACTACTGGGAAGTCAAAGGAGCGACGAAGTCGGATCAGCAATGCCAGTTGCTGGACCCTTCGAGAAATTATTTCTGATGGCCGGGTTCGAATCGGATTCCCGTGCTTTACTAAGGAAGCCTGATTTCTTCTTTGGCAACTCAATTGAAGAGGCTGAGCTGCCCCTTATGACGGGAACTACAAATGGCTCCATCAATCGTGGATAGGAGGTTTTCCTTCCCAATATGGAGAGGATATAAACCTTAGCTTATCTTCAAACACACGTCGGTACGTCGCGCAATGGAGTGGGACCTTTCTAAGTCTATCTCCAGCGTGTCCCTCAGCAAATTGAGTGCAAACGAAGCTTACCCTGCTGGCCACGGGAAAGATGTATTCGGTTTGTATCCCGGATTGGTCAGAACTGAGTATCCAACAGGAGAAACCCCTCAGTTGGCCCACTACCTTCATCAATCAACTTCTGAAGGTGAGGGGTGATTTTCTCACTGACATTTGGGTGGGTCCACTCTACCGACAAGTCATGGTGGGGCAGGATGGTTGGCTTTGTTCTCACCGAGCTAGGGGACTTGCTGAAGCAAATGGGATTATACCATTCTGTTAGAGCCATGCAGTATGGCCTCCCGCAGAGCTCCCACCTTTTACGGTGTCTTGGAGCATTATAATTCTCTGACGAGAATTTTTTTTACCCCAGTTGGAGAGATGGGGCTCGCTCTTCATGAGTTATACGAGGTCTCGGGTTAGTAATTGGAGATGCCCCATATGAAGAGTATGTCCCGACTACCGATGAGCTTCACTTATTGAAGAAAGAGGATCCTCATGTGCACGAAACTTATTGGGAAGTGTTATACCACTTCTATATCTGCGGTCATATAGCCGTCTGGAGGAACATAGGAGTTAAATGTAATCACCTAGAGGGGGGTGAAAAGGTGATGGCTAATCTAATGGTCAATTAATGCGGAATTAAAAACTATTTAATGTAACGTAAAACTTCTTAAACTAAACACCAAGTATAACACAAGAGTGTAGCCGGATTCCCCGTGAAGGGCTCTGAACTAACTCCTCAAGATTCCTCTAGATAAGAGTTGAGGTGCCGCGTTGGCTCTCTTGGTTGAATACAAGTGTTAGCAAACAATCCCCAAGCATATAACAATTAAGCACACAATGTATATCAAGAATGTAAAGATGAAAGCAATAAAAGCATGCAAGATATAGACAAGTAAGAGATAAAGAGAGCAATCGCAAATACGGGAGATTTGTTTCGAGGTTCAAGCACACTTGCTCTACGTCCCCGCCTTCACACTTGAAGGATTTCCACTATAAACCGATCCCACCAGATCACTCGGTGTCGCAACACCTACAAGGCGAGTTCACACTTGAACTCCTTGGACTCTCTAGTCCCGAACACACCGCAAGCCCACAAGCTCGCCGAGGCCGCACCTCAAACATCGAGTTCTCACTAGAACCCGAAACAACGCGAACACACACGTCCGCCTCCTCAAAGCAAAGAAGGAAGTCTTTGGTGATCACAACACTTTGATCACCTAAAAACAATCTCACAATAACACTCCTATAGGTAGATGTAGCAATGGATAGCTCAAGGTTGTGTGAGAAAATAAGGACTGAATCTATGGTGAAAAATACAAGAAAATCTCTTTTGAAACACTCTTGATAAACTCTCTTTTGATTTGAAAATATTGGCTCTAAAACTTGTGGATATACCACTGAATGAGTAAGAAAAACTAGCCCAAAAACTTCTTCTAAAACTTGTGTAAAACAGCCACAAACCCCCCATATATATAGGCTAGAAAAACATGCGTTGGGGCAAAATATCAGCCCTGACGGCTGACGGTCGACCGGCCTGGTCGACCGCCAACGGTCAGAAATCTGACCGTTGGGGCGTCGGTCGACCGCTGCCTGGAACAGATAACAAAGTTCTCTACGGTCGACGGCCCGGTCGACCGGGGCTTTCCAGAGAGCAGAAGCTCTCTGCGGTCGACCGGGTCGGTCGACCGGCCCTCCAGCAGACCTGGCGTGCACATCCAAGCTCGGTCGACCGGTCCGGTCGACCGACAGAAGTCAGGTCAGGGTCAGTTATAGGGATTTAAAAGTTGACTTTTTAGCTTAAATAAAATCCCATAAATTACAAAAAAATCTACAAAAATAGTTTAAATATTATACTTTGATAATCAAACATGTTTGAGTAAAATCAAGACATGTTACTAAACAATTTGAACTATTTTATAAACTTGAAAAATTTTAGCTAAAAATGAAAACCGTATTTTTCAAAATTGGTTTTCAAAACTTATTTTCCCAAAACTTCTCTAAATATAAAAACAGATATTTTAAACTCTTTTAAAGCATGGTGTGTATGGATATGATCCACTACAATATATGGTGAAATATCTATGTTTTTGACATTTAGCTCTAAAACGGTTTTGGTTAAAACATGTAAACTTTGAATACCAAAATCAAACGGTATTTTTCCAAATGAAAACTCTTTTGTATTTTTCAAAATAGAAATTATTTTATGAAAAAATTATCTAAATCAGAGTGTGTGTGTATAAGATATACTTGAGCAATTCACCAACTATTCTATCTTTACATTTTAATCTAAAACAAAATCTTAATAAAACAAACCTAGACACAAGTCTTGATCATGAAGGTCTTTCATCTTCTTGACTTGGTCCAAACTTGATCCAACGAGCTAGACTCCTCTTGAGTACTTGATGTGGTCTTGATGCACAAGTTCTTGAATCAAACCGTGCTAGCTTCAAAACTTAACTTTAAATCCTTTGTTGAAGCTACGCACTTACTAAGATCTTGATCACAAATCTGAGACTAAATAAATACAAGATCATTAGTACTATAACTATATGTGTTGATCATCATCAAAAAAAGTGATGGCCTTTGGCCAACAATCTTCCCCCTTTTTGATGATGACAAAACTCATGAAGTTATATATGCATGGATTAAAGTAAAGCTTCAAAGATGCTCCCCCTTAACTCATGCATAACAATAAACAATAAGATATAGCAATGAAAGCTCATAAACATGTATGCAAATACAAGGAGATGAAACATGCTAATCAAACATAAAATCATCAAATTCTTTTTCTCCATTTGCAATACAAGACATATATGCATAAATATAAATCCTTCTCCCCCTTTATGAATGAAGCAAGAAAAATGCATATATACTAAAATACTTCTCCCCCTTTTTGTCAATCATCAACAAAGGGGTTAAAGTAAAAACAAAACAATGTTCTCTCCCTCTTTGTTAGAAACAAAACAATCAACAAAGAGGTGAAATCAAACAAATCAATAAATAGATATATGTGATATACATTCATGAAGAGGAAGACGCTAAGTTAACTTCCCTGCACATATACATTACATGAAAGAGGGATGACAAGCCCTAATTCACATAACGCATAATATGTAATGCATAAGAGGAGATGTGAAGCTCCCCTACACACGTGTACCGCATAAGAAGAGTTATCAAGCTCCTCATATAAGATACACTCAACATGAATCTATATGTATAAGAGATGTTAAGCTCCTCTTGCATATAGGCAATACAAATCAAAACATTTTAATTTTCAAAATTTCATATTAAAACAAAATTTTGAATTTTCCTCAATAAAATAAATTTTGAGATATCTTGTAATCAAATTTAAGATATCAATAAACAAATTTTTTTTAAAGGTACCACTGTAAATCAATCAAATTTTAAGATACCAATTGTAAAAATAACATTAAAAATTTTGAATTTAATCAAAATAGAATCATATTGATACTAATTGAAAATTATTTTGATACCAATTGTAATCAATAGATACCAATTGAAGATTATTGCACATTTTTGATATCAATAAAAATATCAATTTAAAAATAATGCATAAGCTTATTAAAATATCAATTGAGAAATCAACTGAAAATAAAGATTTGAATCAAGCTTAGCATAAACAAATTTTGTGCTTTAAAAATGTAAATCATTTTTAACTCAAGCACAAACAAATCATATATATGTATGAGAATGAAAATACCAATAGGAATTGATATTATGGAAATTATGAAGCATACATATATAGAAAAACAAATATGAGTTTATACAAAAAAATATCAATTGAGATCAAGTATATAACTCAAAACCTACCACCCTTTATGCACAAGGTAAAGGATTTTCAATAAGGTTTGCAAGGCATAATCGCCATCCGTCCACCCATAACGGTGTGGAAGGGGTTTTAAAAAACAAATGTTTGAAAATATTTTTAACGAAAAATACTACCAAATGAAGAATAATAACTAGTTAAAGTAATTTTGAGAAACTAATTAAAGACCCTTTCAAAAATATGAAACCAAATATATATATCCATGAAACATACTAAATACATAGGAGTTGTCACTCAAGATCTATAAAGCTCATAACGACTCATGAAAACATAGTCATGAGAAAATAAATTAAATATGAGTGTACAAACAACATGTGAATAGCATATTCATGAATTAGTCAATAAACTCAAAACAAACATGAATATTATATTATCAAAACATGAAAAACATGAATTTTATTTTCATAAGAAATAAACTTCTAGGTATATGTATGATTTATCCAATCCTAACAATATGCATACATATCCAAACATAAAAAGAGTCCATAAAGTAAATTGCATGAAGGCAAATGACTCATGGGGTATACATGTATATTTATTAGATTTGAATACAAAATAACATATACATGAAGTAAAACATGAAAATAGGCAAAACAAGTATAAATGAGAGAATTATCAAAACTAGCTATACATGTGCATATAGTGAGTACAAATGAACAATGAAGTGCAAAAATATATGAATCAATTTGTTGCTCACTATTTGTACACGTATATATCCAACTTTTGACAAAAACTACATCTAAACTAGTATTTACCACATGAAGCCTAAAAACATGAACATGCTAAAAATATTATATAAGAAAAAGCATGTAAATAAATTAGGAGTCTTAGAGATAGTTACCAAACAAAGAACTATGCTCTTATTCTTCAAAAAACACGGTGGTTGTCCCACCAAACTTCCTTGATAGCGGTGTATCAAAATATATATCCATCATGTCCATGTGCATCCACCACCAAGGCACCAATCCCTCTCACGTCATGTGAGAGCCCTTACCTACATCAAAACACATGGGGGGATTTTGGTACCCATTTTCTTTGGGTCCTTGGGGGTTAGTCTTGTAAGGAACCCAAACATTTTGTTAGCAAAATTAATATGATGTATCTTATCAAAACAAAACTTTGCTAAATGGCCTTTGCAGCCACAATGTGTACATTGTACACTCTAGGATGCATATGAGTGTGGGTGTGGTCATGACGTGCAAAATGTGCATATACATGATGTGGATGATGTGCATGAATATGTGAAGTTGTTTCTTTGAAAACGTGGACTCCAATCTCTTATGATTAAATGTACAATTGCTCAAAGTTGAGCTTAAACTATCAATTATTTTTAAAAATTTAAGTTCATTTTTATCAATGGTTGTGGCATGAAGAGCATGATCAATAGTCTTTTTCTTTTTAGAAACATTAGCTTTTTCTTTTTCAACATTTTTCTTTTTAAAGAAGTATTTTCATTTAAAGCAACTTCTTTTTATTTTCCACCAAAACAACTTTAATTTTTCAAAATAGTGTTTCCTTCACAAAGCTCATTTAATTTAGAAATCAAGGAAACATTTTCATTTTTCAAACTTTCATTTTCTTTTTCAATGCATGCAACTTTATTTTTAAAGAATCATTTTCTTTTTAACATGCAATCAAATTTCTTTTTCAAATTTTTGTTATCCTTTTTAAGCAATTCATATTTTCTAAAAGTTGTTGATAAAAAGATTCAAGCTCATCATAAGTCATATCAACATCTTCTTCTACCTCGGATTCGGTAGTTACCTCAAGGGAGTTATCCCCTTGGACCATGTAGCATACGTGGAAGCGTCACTTCCAATATCTCGAGTCGCTTCCCGCATAGTATTGTTCATTTTCGCCAAGGGAGATGATGGTGCTCCAAACTACAAAAGCCGAATCAATATTAGAAACCCTAGATAAATATTCATCATTTAGGGTACTCTTCAAAGCATGAATGACCTTTGCATTAGCCTCAATATTTTTGCCATTTAAACAATAAGAATCTCTAATAGTGACAAAATAAACATGAATGCCATAGGGCTTTGAGGTATAAAGACATCTTAACCTTTCAAGTTGGATGATAAGAATGTCAAAAGTGGAGGAGACATGAAATCCATAGTGTGTGTACAAATATTGTGATTAGCTAGAAAATGAGGATCTTAACTCTAGGTTATAAGACCCAAATCAAGAGCACTTGGCTCTGTACCAATTGTA
>JAVJIF010028278.1:0-38086 GCA_038442645.1 Agave tequilana | reverse complement strand
GAGTAAAAACTTGTGGAGAATTTTTTGAAAATTTTAGAGAGTTGAGATGAAATGGAACGGGAAAGGAGGAGTATTTATAGAGGGAAGAAAGGGGCTATTTGTAAATTTTTTTGGGCAAAAATTTCACCCGAAGTAGATTCTACTCGTTGGGGGAACTATTTGCAAAAAATATTACAAATAGGCCCGAATGACTATTTTAGCCGTTGACAGAGTTGTTGGGTTTTTTATTTTGCAAAAAGATTGCAAAACCCTCCGGACGACTCTTTGAACCGTTGGGAGGTGGGCCGTGCCCGCCTGCCTCCTTGCCCAACAGCTAAAATAGTCGTCGGGGTTGCCTACCGTGCCGGCCGGGGCTGGGACGTACCAAAACCCATGCCTGGGCTAGGCTTGGCACGGGCGGCCTGTGGGCTGCCATACGCAAACCCAGGTCCAGGCCATGAGGGAGCTGGATCCGGCCAAGTCTGGCCCGGTTACCACATGGTGCGGGCCCATGCCAAAACGGGTCGTACATGTGCGAGTTGCTAGCGCGGCCCAGTTGACACCCCTATCAACAGCCAACCCATTCTAGGTTTGGAATTATAGATTATGGTTTGATGTGGGAATACGACAAGAGAAAAGAAGAAAAAAGACTAAAACTTGATTGGATGTGTAAACTTCTTGGTTAGGTGAATAGATTTAAAATGAAGAATATAAGGAGAAGTAAGTGAAGAAAATGAAATAACGGGTACAAACCTGTTTTGAGTAATATACTATTTAGGCTAATAAATTTCAAAAAAAAAAAAAAACCAGATTAAGAGTATAAACGTCATTATACCATCTCAACTAACACTGTTACTTCACTTTAACGTTTAAAAATTTTTGAGAAATTTATTGATGATTCATGAAATATTAAGAGGTTACATGACTTTAGCAAAAAGTTGAGAGGGGTTTACTGAAATTTAGCTTATAATTATTCATATTCAATGTCTTTTGCCATAGAGATCTTGTCCTTGTTATCTGTGCTATATTAGATGAGGATGCAACAAAGGGTGCTATAGTTTGAGGCTAGAGTGTAGTTTCATTTTGTAATAATCACTTTTATACTATAGAATAGATGGGAGTTTTTAAATTTGGGACTCAATCTTGTCTATTAATCTCTGAGAATAGAATTATTACTATTATTATTAGATATTATTTACAATTTGATATTATTGATTATTATTTTGTACCCTCAGAAGTCTTGGCGCTCCGCTGACATGCAAAAGTTAAAAAGGAAGAAAAAAAATGCAAAATAAAGTTAGGAATCGAAATATATTCCCTAATGGGCTGAAGATTTGAGGCCCAAGGGTATGGCCCACTTGCAAATGGGCCTGTCCTGGCCTGGCCGCAGGAAACCCAAGTGGGCCACCCCGTAATTTTTTCCCAAATCTATGGGTGGAAAGTAAAAGGAAGTTGGTCCCCGAATAATAATTCCTCCCGAAAAAAATGGAAACGTGAAGCCCACTTCTTCAGTGAAACAGTTGGATCCGTTCTCTCCTCTCCGCCCTATATTTTACATTTTCCCAGACTTTTCTTCTCGCTGAGATCAAGAGATCGAAATCGAAATCAAGAAATAGAGCTTGATTGAGAGAGAGAGGGGGAGGGAGAGAGAGAGATAAAATGTCGTGGCAAACTTACGTGGACGAGCACCTTATGTGCGACATCGAGGGCCAGCACCTCACGTCGGCGGCGATCATCGGCCTCGATGGCAGCGTCTGGGCCCAAAGCGCCTCCTTCCCTCAGGTTTAATTAAAATTTTGTCATTGTTTGTTCTTGTTTTTGGTTCCTAAGCGTCTTCGTGATCTTATCCTGGTGAATTTTGATTTTCTCCTGAAAAGATCGGATCTTGCAGATGATTGGGTTATTTTATTTAGTATGAATTGTGTAATGTGACATTTAGGAAGTGATTTTTGAATTTTTGTTCTTGAGTCGGTACTAATGTGTTATTACTATTATCTTTTTTTTTCCTTTTTCTGCTTTATATCTTTATGAGGTCGATTTTTTTTTTTCTTTATACAATTTATTGAGGAAAATGCATCTGGTTGAAAATTCGGTGCCAAGAATATATCTTCTTTTTGGTGCCAAAATTAGCTGCATTTTTAGTGGATACTCGTGTATGTCTGTGTGTTTCTGAAACAAAATTAATTTATTGTTTAATTGGAAAATTAGTACCAGAAACTGTTACAAACACAAACATAGTTGGAAAATATCTGGTTGATAGATTTTATGGGAAATCATATATTTTTTTTTTATATGTACATATAAAGGAGATAATTTTACTACCTCCCAAAAGAAAATGATCCTAATTGATATGATTCAGTTTTGAAAGAACACTTGAGCAACAGATTGGAACATGTAATGCTTCCACTTCCCTTATTGATACTCTATATCAAGTTGGGTAGATCAACATATGTTGAATGTATCGTCGAACAATACATTATGTTGACATTGGAAAATCTGATACGCAGGAATCTGACGCCTGAGATTTACTTGGAATTGCATTTATGTACAATAGCGTAGTGAGAAATGCAAATCATTGTTGCTTTCTTGGAAAGACTACTAAGATCATCCTTGTATTTATCCGTAAACATTTTAGCATATTAATATACACTATGCTTCATGAAACATTTTTCAAGATATAATAAAATAATATTTTAAAGGACAACTAAATTTTGCTGTCCTTGTATTTTATTAACAACTCTCTATTGTTTTACTTTAGCTTCACCCAAGTGTTTTTCGGATCTGATGATGCATGTTATCATTAGATCGCGATTGTCACTACAGCCTTTTCCCCATCAAGCAAGGTCTCAATATGGAGTATAAGACTGCAAAATTTTGATAAAACTTTTAACTGGCTAATAACCAGACAACAACCCACAAATTGGTGCCTAGTTCCTCGTCAAGGAACCGAAGGATGAAGGGCGTGCCAGCAATTCCTGAAGGCCAGTTAACAGGTATCATAACATAATTTGTTGACCATATAGTTTATACACGTGTAACCAATGACGAAACCTCCAAAAATTGTGTTAGTAACAAGGAAACAGCCTAGAAGAAGGAAAAAGTGATAGATTTAGACAAAGCAGAACAAAGAGTCAAAAATTGTCATAGCTGTTATAATTTCATTGCACAAAATTACAAATTGTGCCCTATGGTTCTTTATTTTTTGTGTGTACCTTTTTATCATGCATTCATCTTTTTATGTATTTGGTGTGTGAATGCTGTGGTGAGTATTTTTTTATTTAAGATTTTGTTTATCCAACACATTTCACTTGTCATGTTGCTATTTTTGTCCAAGCAGTCATTTTTCTATATATTAAATGCTTGATGCCTCTTGTACAATTTCTTATTCGGTATTCATAAATTTAACAGAACCATTATTTTTCTGTTGAATGTGCAGTTTAAGCCTGATGAGATCAATGCTATTATGAATGATTTTAATGAACCAGGGTCCCTTGCCCCTACTGGTTTATTTCTTGCGGCAGCAAAATACATGGTAATTCAAGGAGAGCCTGGAGCTGTTATCCGTGGGAAGAAGGTGAGTAATACACATATCACTTGCATTATGTTATGATAATGGGTTCACTAATTCCATAAAGTGTAATAGTTAGAATCCATGACTCAAAGGATCCCTAGCATCATGCATAGAATCCATATGGTCCATGCTTAGAATCCGATCAAAGTCATTTTTAATACCTTAACTTGATTCGATCAAAGTTTTACCCTAAGCTCATCAATTTTTTTTTTCAATCTCTAGAAGAACTCAGTATTCACAAGTAAAGCTCAATCCACCTTAAACTCTCATACCAACTCATTTATAGCAATGAGCCATTGATTTGATTGAAGTGTTAAATATGCTTAGAATTTATATAACCAAAAAGAGAGAATCTCTATTGGAGTTTTGGATCTAATCATATTTGAACATTTCACCATCTTTCCTTCTATTCCACATCATCTTTGTCTCTTGCGGTATTCCTCTTTAACCGTTCAAGTAGTTTCGAAACACTAAGTCCCATTTGTATTCTTTCTTTTTTCTTTTCCTTAGACACACAGTAAGATATTGGGATTTTGATAGCTTCAGTTAGATTTTAAGTTTGGAGACTCTGCAAGTCCTTTCACTGTTTTTGAAGCTTTTATGTGTTCCATTCTGCCATTTATTGGGGGTAAGCTAAAGTGTTTAAAGGAAAATATTTGCATTCCACAGTACATGCAGTATTTCTTTATTAGGCTTTGCAATCCCGAACATAAGAAAATGTAAAGGATTAGTGTTTCGTCTTACTCATAAATTTTGCAATTCTTTTGAGTAGCAACAAATGAAGCCAATAGAATTCATTTGAGTAATAGATGCCTCAGAAGCAGTAAAATGAACTTTAACACATTTACTGTGAGCGACGTGTGTGCGGAAAGTAATATATTTACTATACAGAAATTTTAAGCCACAGATAAATCCAAATAGTCGAACAGAACATATTCCCACACATGAAGGCTTGAAGGGAGGATGCAAAAATGAACTTTTTAAGCACAACAACCATTTGCCAATAACTCTGTAGCTTAGGATCTTTCTGTAGACGTGATTAAGCATTCTTGGCTAGTCAGCTAGCTTAGAAGGTTTAGCTTCCTGGGTGAACGCAAGATACCGAAATCTTGTATGTATACAGCTTCATAGTGTCAGTACCATTCATAAACTTTTCCTGTATGCAGAGGATTTCTTTATATTTAGAATACTTGATTACAATTGGAGCATATCTAGCTGTACTGTCTTCAAGCTTTGTGTAATTGTGGACAATATACATATTTGCGAACAACATTATATGAAGGTTTGCTGATTTATTTATATAGACGAGTTGGGAGTGTAAACACAATTTTCCAAATCTACATATTTAAATGTGTAGAAAGAATAACTTCACCAAGCATTTCTTATAAGTAACTTGAATCCAGTTTAATATTGCTACTATGTTGATTGCAATATGTATTTAGGATCCATGGAAAATCTGAAATTCTATTATAAGATTAATTATGCTCATGCATTTCAAGAATGCTATTCCCTGCTCTAAGAGACGGGAGAAAAGTTTGTCGCAGTGGAACACATCTCTCTCAACATATAGGTGAATTATTAACCAGGATGCTCACAATTTTATCCAGACTCTTAGAATTATCTAGGTCAATGGTTCATATTAGTTATCAAAATTTTGAAACCAAAATATGATCTTTCATTTATTTTTATGGATCATATCTAATGAAAAGAGGATTATTTGGTAGTGCTTGTTTAATTAATAACTATAAAACATTGTCTATGAATTCTCTAATATATTAAGCATTTCCTTCCAAGAAAATAATAAGAAGGTGAATAATAGCCAATTAAGCCCAAATTGGTCTAAAGGTTATCTAACCCCTCCTGGAAAGTAGGTACACCCACTCAAAAAAGTATATAGTAGACACATTCATCCTATGGGTAATTTTGAGTTGTGTCAATGTTTCTCAATCAGAGGGTTAAAGAGAACTTTTTTGGCAATTGGGTTTTATGGAATAGTTTTCTCTTGAGAGGGTTTGAATCTGTGTCCAATGAAAGGCCTGGGTACAGTTTAACTATCAAATTTCTTCAATAATCGACCCATTATTGGAGGCAGTCTTCTTTTCTGGTGTTGTACTTTCGCTACAAGATTATATCCAAATTTCAATTCAGTAAAGTGGAGTTGATGCTCAGTTGCTTTCTTTCTTTGTTCATGCTAGTTTTATCTCATGAATCCATCTAAAAAAAAGTATCTTCTGTATTATCACTTTTCTGCACAAATTCCTTTCTTTTATATCTTGGTTATAGATTTTCTTTATTAGTTACTGTCATGTTTCTTCAAAGTAGTTCTCTTAGTGCTCTATTCTGCTGCTGCTTAAACTTTTCAGAGGCTTTGCTTCCTTGGGAACAGTAATATAGTGTAATTGGAAGTAGAGTCTACTAACAAGTTAGAACATGCAATCAGAAAATGTTTATAATGATATTAGTGTATCCCAAATTAGTTTGTAATGTTATTAAGCGTAATATGGGATGTAGAATGGCTTTATGGAAACTTATGTCTGGAATTTTCTTTTACACAATGTTCATAAAACCATTTATGAAATAGTTGGACAACTAATATTATTGAAAGTTGTGGTAATGTCAAGAGAATGACGCAACGAAATACTATATGCAATTATTAGTATCAGCCTAAGTCCACATTTTACATTCTCCTTTAATACCATGTTTCTGCATCTGAACTCTGAAATCTGAACATGTACATTTCGCTAACGCTGATTCATTACAACTGAAAATGTGAAGTGGAGAAATAATCACATGGAAGACTTGTTATGGAAATATATGATGGTGATTCTGGATGGTACTATCAAACAGTATTAGTTCTTATTGTGGATAGAAAGTCTCCGCGAGAACATGGTGCTTGTAAGCTATCTTATGTAGCATTTACCCCCCTTTATAAATTCCTGCTGGAAAAACACACAAGTCCAATGTTCAGAAAACCTTTCCAAACTGAAAGTGACCTTTACATTTCATCATCTTGCTTTGTTATCAATATGGTTTTTTCTGTTAATTATAGAATATTATATTATCACGCGGTTAATGGAGAAACAAATACTAGGTTTACTGTATTAATTTTCTGGATGTATTTATTGTCTGACTTCATAAATCAACCCTGTACATTTTGGCAGGGGACAGGTGGGATCACTGTTAAGAAGACCAACCAGGCTATGATCTTCGGCCTCTACGATGAGCCCATGACACCAGGGCAGTGCAACATGGTTGTGGAGAGGCTCGGAGACTACCTCGCTGATCAGGGCCTGTAGTTTCATCGTTGACGATCTTCCTTGCCAATTTTGTTGTCGACAATCTTCCTTTCTGTTTTCCGAACCTCTTGGGGTGGTCTGGATTTTTTTTCGTTTTTTTTTCTCCGTCCTATTTTTGAGCATGCATATTTTGCGAGCATGAATTGGGTACTGTGGCATTTGTTTTGATATAATAATGTTGTGAACAAACAGAATTCTATGTGAGCTACACGTTTGTCTTGTGTTATCCAGTATTCCAAGTTATCCGATTTTTCTACGTACCTTCTCATCTTGCAATTTTTCTCTTCCATATATATATATATATATATATATATATATATATATATATATATATATAGAGAGAGAGGAATCTGTACCTCAACCGCCAGCTGAGAGAGACTCTCTCAGCTGGCGCAACGTGGCTGAATTTCAACCACAATTTGAGTGCTGGTGTCATGATCGCAATTTTATATGAGCACTGTGTTTAAGTCGTAGCATTTTTATGAGAATGGCTGTCATGGCCGCATTTTTTTCTAAGAATTGCGACCAAGATCGCAGTAAGTTTATGACTATATTGAAGTGACAGCTGAGAGTTTCTCTCAGCTGGCGGTTGAGGTACATTTTTTACACACACATACATATAGACTTGTGTGCTTCAAAAGGATTTGAATCCGAATCATTTCAACTCAAATACAATCCTCTGACATTCGAATACAAGATCCATTCTGTTGAAGTTGATTTATATTATTTCAAGTATTTATAAATCAAAATCAGATATTTTGAGTACTTTTTGTCCATGCATCAAATAGGGGGAAAACGAATAGATTAAATAGTGATTTGATTAGTTTAACAGTTTTGAAACTGGGTTTTTATATGTTTAGATAATGATCAAATAGTCGGATCAAGAATTTGTATGCCAAATCACTACTTTCTGTGTCTATTTTTTACTTGATGGATAGGTAAAAAGTATTCAAAATAATTGATTTTTGATTTTTAGTTAATAGATCGACTTTAACGAGTGGATCTTGTATTTGAATGTTGGATGTTGCATTTGAGTGGGAAGGATTCGGGCTCGAATCCTTTTGGAATGACACACCTCTATTTATATATAGAGGTGAGACATGCGTAGTTTTGAAAGGATTCGAGCCCGAATTATTCCCGCTCAAATACAGCCATACATCATCTAAATACAAGATCACTCCATTGAAGTTGATCTATATTATTTCAAGTATTTATAAACTAAAAATCAAGTATTTTAAATATTTTTGTTCATGTATCAAGTAAAGAAAAAACGAACAGCCTAAATAGTGAGTTGGTTAGTTTAACTGTGTAGAACATTTGAAACATAAGAAAAATTGATTTGTAGGGGTTTTTAAATGTTTTGATCGTGATCAAATGGCCAGATCAAGAATTTGTATGTCTAAAGATATAGATCTAACCAAATTTACTACTTTCCGCTATCCATTTTGCGCCGCTTGATGGATGAGGAAGAAAATTTAAAATACTTTGTTTTTTATTTTCAACTACTTTAAATAATATAAATCAACTTCAATGGAGAGGATCTTATACTCAAATGTCGGAAGGTTGAACTTGAGTGAGAAGAATTCGGGCTCAAAAACTTTGAAAGAACACAAGTCTCTCTCTCTCTCTCTCTCTCTCTCTCTCTCTCTATATATATATATATATATATATATATATATATATATATATATATATATATGGGTAAGGTGTACCTAGTAGGTCTCCTTAGATTACAATCTAAGGAGGAGGCTTAAAACCCTAACATTTTAAATTTTTTTTTACAATCCGACCGCACATTATCATCTTCATGTTCTAAGATGTACATATATAAAAAATCAAATGATTTGAATTTCGTTTTCTTATTGATCTAATCGTTCCATTTTGTTCTACTTTTAAAAAACCGTTAATATTTGAACCCAAAGAAAATAAAGTAAACGAACCCAAAATCACTTGATTTTTTATATGTATACATCTTAAAACATGAAGTTGATAATGTGCGGTCGGATCGTGAAATTGTTTTTGGGATGTTGGAGTATTAAGCCTTCTCCTTAGATTGTAATCTAAGGAGACCTACTAGGAGCACTTTACCCTATATATATATATATATATATATATATATATATATATATATATATATATATATATATAGCAGTCTTCGTGTGAGAAACTTTCTCACACGAAGACCGTGAGAAAACTATATAGGAGCTTTTATGTGGATGATTCGAACCGTTCATCTTGATCTAAATACTTTATTTAGACTATCAATTAAAAATCACGCGAGTCCGAGCTTTTTTACCCATACAACAAGTGAATACAAAACATATATTATATTCACCGTAAAATAAAGATGTTATTTGATGCATCAGTAAAAAAAGTTAGAATAGCGTGATTTTTTTATTTGTAGTCTAATTAGAGTATGTAGATTAAGATGAACGGTTCGGATCATCCATAAAATTCCTCTTATATGGTTTTCTCATGAAGCTTATTATGAGAAAATTTCTCATTTGAAAATTTTCATATATATATATATATATATATATATATATATATATATATATATATATATATATATATATGAGATAGACTTGTGTCATTCCGAAAAATCTTCCCATTCAAATACAACCCTACGACATCCGAATACAAAATCTACTCTGCTAAAGTTGATCTACATTATTTCAAGCAACTGAAAACTAAAAATAATGTATTTTGAATAATTTTTGTCAATTCATCAAGTAGGCGCAAAAATAGACGGCCGAAATAATGAGTTGGTTAGTTTAACAATGTAGAATATTTGAAATCTAAGAAAATTTGATGTACGAGGGTTTTTAAGTGTTTAAATTATGATGAAATGGTCGGATCGAGAATTTGTATGTCTAAAGACATAGATCTAAGTAATATGCTATTCTTCAACCGTCCATTGTGCGCCTAATTGATGAATGGGCAAAAAGTATTCAAAACACATGTTTTTTTAGCTACTTGAAAAAAAATTAAATTAACTTTAAAAAATGAATCTTACATTCAGACGTCATAGGATTGTGTATTTGAGTGAGAAAGGCTCGGCCTTGAATCCTTCTAGAATGACACGGGTCTATACACGTGTGTGTGTGTGTGTGTGTGTGTGTTTTTTTTTTTTTTTTCCCCTTCCATATTTCATATAGCTAACTTGTGCTTTTGTGAGCCTCACATGAAATTAGTAGCAGTTGTAAAGTCCACATGAGAGATATCAGCGACTTAATACTTTCCAGATTACAGATGCAATAACATTTTCATTCAGAATATTCATTTGTAGTGCTTGCCTTCGAGATTATGAGTTTGCTATTAATGGAATTGCCCGAGGGTTCTAAAAAAATAAAGATATTAGCACGCGCATTTGCACGTGCCTAGAAATCTTTTTAGAATTGATTTATGCAGTCACATCACATTTGCCCCAAAACAATCTAGAAGACGCCAATCGAATAAACAATAAACAAATTTCAATGTGAAATATAAATTTTTTAAATTAACTGTAAATTTTTTTTTTTTTTAACTTTTCGAGAATTTGAAAGAGTTAGTAAGAGTTAGAAGTCGAACTCTTCCTAACTCTTGTCACCAAACAAGGCCCAAGGGTTTTCCAGTACAAATCAAGGTGCACGTTGCAGCAAAAGGTTTCAAGAGTCCAGAGTATTTTATTTGTTTTTAATACAGAATGTCATCGCTGAGTAATAACTAATTACACTCCTAAAACTGTTAAATGATTAGATATTCAAAAATTAAAAATAAAAGAATCTTCCTCTTGTAGTTATTATAATTATGAATATGTCATTTTCACTTCATCCAGAAAAATAGCCATGCAAATTGGCTTGCACATGAAACTGAACTAAATAAAACGGCAGTCCCAAAAACGTGGTAACGAAACTCGACTGGCCAAAATGATGAACCTGGAAACCAACTAGAATTTCATTATATTAAGTGAAGAAACAAAGTTAAACACAAGTCAGGATGATTGCAACATCAAGCATCATATTGGCCAAAACTCATAGACAACAGTCAATGTCAGAAGACAGCAAGATGAAACCTTAAAGCCAACAGATCACACAATTACAGCTGAATGTTGTGCACATTAGAACTTTAAGGTTCATCTGTCATCCCACCCAATGAATAAAAAGATACACAAGTTACCTATTATCCCGAAACCGACAGCTGGAAGCACAAAATTGTAAAGCTTGTCAGCTCCCACCACGAGCATTACTCATCATTTTGCGATTCATCTTTCATAAGCTTAATCATATCATCAATTCGCAGAATGGTTATGGCTGCCTCGGTAGCAAACTGGCACCAAAAGATGAAATGTATGTCAATATGAATTCAATTGCAAGTACCTGTTTTATAAATATAACCTGTTATTGTTAATTGATATAGTGTCATTTTTGTCTGCTAAATGTTGAATTACCTGAATTATCTTCACTTTGCTCATTGCAGGCTCAATAACCCCTGCTTCCAGATTATTTCGGATTGTACCTTTTGAGAGATCTAGTCCCATACTGCAGGGAAGCAAATGACATGGGAATAATAAGTAAAGAATGCAAAGCATCAAAATGTTATCATGTCTACTTCCCCTTATAACAACTAACAAGTCATCGTATCTAGAAAATACTCAAAAGCATGCAGCTGATGCAGTTTTCTTGAACTAATAATTATCAATGACTTGAATATGAAGGTGGATAGATGGATCTGACAAATTATATCATAGGTTGCAGCCAGTGAATTCATTGACCTCGATCACTGTGAGAATGAAGTGCTTCTCTTACAAAGAATACAAAGCGCTAAGCAGAAGATGCCCGAAAAAGAACTAGGTGGAGAGAAGCAGAGGAAACAAGATGGTGGTCTAAAAGTGTCCTGTAAGACTTTAACACATTAAAATAGAACTAGAAAACAGAAGTTTGTGCTGATGAGGACAGAATTTCTCATACTCAATATCGACAGTAAAAGGATTTGACAAATTTAACAGTGAACTTGTAAAATAATATTATAGATTTGAATTTTATTTGACCAACCTGCTTCCAAACTCAATGTTGCAATTAAATAGAAAAGACTGGTGAAAAGGAATTCATGAGAATAAGCATAAATAGATATAGCTGGATCAAGGGTAGTTTGTCATGATAAAATTTATCAGATGGATTACCAGCCTTCTTATATAACAAATGAACCAAAGAACTAGTGGAAACTAACCAGTGAAAAATTGAATGGCTAAATTTGTAATTCATGGAAAGGAGTAATTGTTTCCAAAAAAAAAACAGATAATAGCGGCAAAGTAGGAAGTGAGATGATGTAATTAAATAAACAAGCAGAATATTCAAAGTTTCACAATACCTTGAAAGGTGCTGCTTATCTGCCTTGATTTGAGCAGTGTGGTGATAAGCCCGAAGTTTTGCCACCAACTCAGTTGCATCCTTTGCAGCATTCACGGCAAGTACCTAAAGCCCACGAGTGTTCTACCTCATCGTACAAGCAAACAAATGGAAATGGAAAAATAAAAGAAACAGTACATACTGCTGATGGAAATACCTTAGGAATAATCAGAAGAGCTTCAGCAAATTCTGCAATTGCTAACTGCTCCCTGGAACCTAATGTTGTTGCGAGGTATTCCAGGTACACAGATAATGCAGCCTCAACTGCACCACCACCAGCAACAACCTGCATCACCAGCCCATGCGAAAAATCTAAAATTCTTGCCATCAAATTCTTAAAATATGACTGCAACAAATTCTAACAAAACTAGTACATCAATGGTGTAAAGAAAAAGGGGAGAGAGCATGTAGGAACGGGCCTATCAAAAGATGTGTCGCCTTTTATAACAGAATGGTTCCTCATAGTAAACACCTGTACCAAAACTAAGAGTCTGTGGAATACTAGTGCCCCTTTATCCTTCGGTCAACATATTGGAATATGAATTTATATTAAGCAACAAAAATTTCACATGTACAATTTTGAGACAGGTAGCCAAAAATGAAATACCCATTAAAGACCAGACACCTTGAATTAATCTTTTTAATTAGATCAGACATCTAATTCCAATTATAGTTGTCTTTTAACCAGTTCTTCTTTGTCAACTCCCCTGACAGTTTGCCGCTACTTTTCTTTTGAGCCGAGCTCTCTCTTAAGCTGACTTCAGCTTGAAAACTACTACAGTGGTACACCCCTCAGAGATATAGGGACCACCATGCTCGTCCATTTTCTTGATAAACAACTACGATGCATTTATAACCTTAATTAATATATGACACTTTAGAGTTCATAATTGAATTGGAAAAACATCAGAAGGTAGATGTCGGACTTACTGCATTGGACTCAAGGGTCCTCTTAACAATGCACAGTGCATCATGCAAAGATCGATCCATCTCATCAAGCATATAGTCATTTGCACCTCTAAGAATCAATGATACCTGGATAAAAACAATGAATGAAATTAAATACCACTCCAGGAAAGGATTACACAAGAAATCCTAAAACATCTTTCCTAATGGAGAGCACTGACCGCATTTGTGTTTTTTGTGCCTTTAATCATAATCACATCGTCATCAGCAATGCGCTCCTCTATGACTTCTTCAGCATATCCAAGAAACGATGAATCAAATGTTTCCTCTCCTTCCATGTCAGCAAATGTGGAAACCTGCATACATGATACGAGTTAGAAACAAGTGCAGAGTTTGGAATCAGGTGATGGCATAAAAACAGAATGTGAGACTGTAACAGTCCACAAGTCTTGGAATCAGGTAAAAGTATTTAAAACAAAATGTGAGACTGCAACAGTCCACAAGTCCATTTTGTATCCACAAGGTGTTTGTGGTGGTGGTTTGGGGTTTGTTGGGGCGGGGGGGGGGGGGGGGGGGCAAGGGCGTGCAGGCACAGTGTAACCCAGAAGACTGTGCGCGCCCACACACACACACACACACACACACACACAATATATGGAACACAACATAACCACCAGTGAATAGGTAATACGATTCTAAATGCTGATGATCAATGAATTAAATGTATAATATGATTCTAATCCTGTGCCCAACAAATTCATCATTTCAATTTCACCTCCCAAAGCAAATTTAAATTAGTGAAACAATTTCCCAATAGATTTGAACAATAACATAAAAAGCTACAGCTGACCAGGTGACCTGTAAGCTCACAAGCTCAACACCTTTAATGAAAAACATTAAGACTTTTCATGTCATACGAGTATAATTGCACCCTGAAATGTTCATCAATAAGAGGTATGATGTTGTCAAAGTGGCCAAGTCTTTTACATAATAATAGCATGTGAACTAATGTAACTTTAGTAAGCAATCATTTGTGTGACAATTGTGCTTCTGATTATCAATAAAAGAACACCACTTATTAAAGTATCTGAAGGAAGTAATATAGCTGTAACTGTAGGAAAAAACTGCCTCAATCAGTGATCCATACGAATTATTGAAACTAGAAATATCCGTCAGAGAAGCTAACAGTTGATAGTTCTCAGAAAAATGTGAGAAAAGTGACGAGTTAGTGAAATTAGAAAATATCCAAAGTGCAAGAAAAGTTCAAAGTCAATAATCATCAGTGTCAAAATTTTGGGTCCCTCCCTAGAAATTGCCTTGTTAGAAAAGCTCCCGTACCACCCAGGCAGCCAAATCCCAGAAAAGCCCAACCTCCCAAACAAACAAAGCAATCTGTGTGGCCATGGTAATAATATTTCTTAAGGGTACAAATTACTGAATTTGAGATGGTTCGAAAGTGTGAGCTTAACCATATTAGTCCCTCCAGCTCTCCCTCAATGTGTGCTTTCCTCACCATTAGACTTCTCGTAAAAAACAGAAGGAAGCAAAAGAAAGATGTTTGAGGTCACTTGAGCATCTTTGTTCCTTTTTCCTTTTGAATTATACAGAATTGTGCTAACTACAAATTTCTTTCTGAAGCATTAATACTCGTTTCTACATTTTGTTATTGAAAACTCACTATGACGAGGGGGAAAAGATTAATTTTGATAACTTCTGATATATAAAATGAAAGCAGCATGGGAGAACCTTTGATAATGTATAGCAAATATAGGTATACCAAATTAATGGAATATACGAAAGGAAAGTTTGAAGGAACAATTGTACTAGACATAATAGAGAACTTTTGCAGTTTGTTAGTGTCTAGTAAAATTTATGTGCAATCTTTCAAATCAAGTACATGTAATGCTAAGAAAGCATATCTATATAACAGACATTGCAATTTTCCAACACACTCTTTATTATGAATTCAACCTTTATACATGAAAACACATTAAATATGGAAAACTACTATTATGTAAATAAAAACAAAAAAGAAAACGTATAAAAGGACATTCGTGACAAGGCGATAGCAAAGAAATAAGACACTACAATATTGAGGGGCCAAGAACAGATCAGTCACAAATAGAAACAGTCTCCCAATTATCTCTGGTTGGGGTCAACATTGTGACTCCCCAAATCACCGTCATTCCTATTTCATGTGTATTCAGAATTTTGAAATTTGTCTAATGCCAAATTGAAATAAGTGGAAGAACGGAGAATAGACTTCAATCAACAGAAGTGTAGTGCCTCAAAACAGTGAAAAAATTATTAACCCAGAGAAAACAAAGATGCAAAACAAAGAGATCTGTAGTTTTGATTCTCAGATAATGCAAAACAAGAAACCACATATTTAACCATAGCCAACATCCTATTTCAAACAAAATATGATAAATACCACCAACTGGTGTATACAAGCCTATTCTATTGATAAATTTACAAAGAGATGAAAGTTGAAATATATTTCATTTATTACAAAACAGCATACCATAGTTGCACCAGTAGCCTTTGCAACATGCCGCATATCCTCTTTCCTGACACGTCTCACAGCAATTGCCCCAGCCTCAACAAAGTACTGAAATGAAAAATTATTTAAGTTATTAAGGAATCTGCAAAGAGAAAAAAAGGAGAGTGGCAGTTCAAAAATTCAATTAAAGAGGTGCAAATCAACAAGGTTGAATCCAGCAAAAATTATTAGTAACTATCTAATCATCTGAAAATGCACCAAAATTTACACGTGGAAGGTTGTCTTGTGCCAAGAACCATTGCGCAACTTTGTAGCTTGCCATGGATTCACAGAAAACGCTCCTAAAGCATCATGGTAGTTACTTCAACATGCCAGATATCCAAGATTATCAAGGTATATGTCAAGCAATTCTCATCAATGTCCACAACTTAATGGAAAAGTATGAGTACAAGCTTCATGACAGGTCTTCAGCGAATCAGCACAGTAGGTCGTCAGTCTCACCAAAAATGGCAAAAATCACCATATAGACAGGAGAAACTATGCAGATGCATTGAATTGAAGCAGTATTATAAATCTATAACATTATATTTTCAGATATCGGCCAATTCTCTATCAGGCTTTGAGGTACCAATACAATATATTACGCCTATAAATCGGCCGATATCAGGGCCAATACTATTAACAACTGATATTGACGATATTGATACAAAACCATTGGTCGATACCAATACACATATCCAGATTTTAAGCTACGCATTAAATATAGATGCCGAAGAACCTTAGCAATCTTTAATCTTTCATACATTGCATATGAAAAAGAAATGTCAATTAAACTTATGAATGCTGGCACTCAATGACTACTGTCCAATACTGACATCTATGGCGAATGAAAAAAGCAACAGCATAAATATTAAAATAGAACATTAAAACAAAAGAACATGCCTTCAATGCCATATCATCAATTCCCTTTGTTGTTAGCACGACATTGGCTCCTGCCTTTAGAAGCTTCTCAATCCTCTCTTTTGTTATGTCAGCTTCCCTGCAAGACAACAAAAGTTAAATCAGGTCCATATTGCTATACATAATGCTAAATAAGATTATGGTTAAATGAATAGCTCGGGAGGTGTCTAAATTGAATAAATCCAGTTAGAGAAAACAAAGGTAATTGTAACTGCACCATACAGCATTGAAGCAGAATTTGAATGGATAGCTAAAAAATTGGGATAAACTATAAGCAGGATATAGAGAGCAATATAAAAGTTTTAAATGGTTCAAATGAAGAGAAAAACTGTCTTCAGAACTTAGCCAAAAAGGATCTGAAAGCTCAGAGATATATGTAATGCAGCTGCTAATATCGGCAGGTACTGTCAGTGCAACATCCTTTCGACAACATATTTTTCCTTTTCCGCCAACATTGTATGTCAATTTTGACAGGGTTTTCTTTAGAACAAATAACAAGCTCTTCTTTGATATGCCATAGCCATTTGTAACACATATCTAGATGCAAACAACTTTGTACTCAGTCAATGTAAGTGGGAAAATTTTAATCAAAACTGCAGCTCACATTTAAAGCTTAAACTTGTAGATCAGAGAGACATCAGTTGTTCGTGGTGAAAATTTTATCAAGGCCACCAGTGAACAATTTCCCAGATGTGTTTATATTCTATCCAGTGTCTGCCTTGTGTAGATATAGAATAGTGCTGCAGTATAAATATATTACTCAAGGTTATGTAGTATGTAATAGCATGGTAATGCAAAATAGATAGAATTCCAAGATTAGTAGCCAAGGAATAGACTAAATAAGAACAATAAGACTGGGGGGGGGGGGGGGGGGGGGGGGGTGTTGCAATTAAATAGCATCACAGGCTGCTAAAGTAGATGTGCATATTTGATATGGCCAAGCAAAAGCAATTAATTTAGGGTTATTCCGGTATATACCCCCTAAATCTTTCGTATTTCTGAAATACCCCCATATCTTCATATTTCTAAAATTTCCCCCTTATTTCTTTAATTTGATCAAAATTGTCCCCACCGTCAGTTAAAAAGCATCAAAAAGAATATTTCGTTAAATTTTTGTGAAATTCCTTTAGTACCCCACATTCAGTTAATACCATTCTAATTAAATTCAAATTAAACTTAAATAAAATCTAATCGATCAAATTAATCAACTACATGCAGGCCGAGGGGGCACTCGCGCTCGCGGGGCACTCGAGCTCGCGGGAGGAGGGATATGCAGATGAGGGGAGGGAAAGAAAATGCAGGAAGAGAGACAAAGGATAACATTTTTTTTTTTTGGGGGGGGGGGGGGGGGGGGGCGGGGCGGGGGGGGGGGGGGGGGGTTTAAATTCGATAAAAAAAATTGAGGGTAAAAAAGTAATTGTAGTTTAAAACTGTTAAAAAGATAACATGGGGGTGATCAAATTAAATAATTAAGGGAGTAATTTTAGAAATATGAAGATTTGGTGGGTAATTTCAGAAATACGAAAGATTTGGAGGGTATATCTAGGAATAACCATTAATTTTAATAACTGCAAATGCATTCTTTCACCAGTTATTATGAGGACACAACAAAAGCGTAAATCAAGAGTTTGAAGTGAACGGGAAGATCACCTTTGACGTATTTTTTCAAGTTCTCTAGGATCTGTAACCAAGACCTGAACACCCATTTGCATTTTCGTTTTTTGAAGATTGAAATCAAGACAAGCAAGTCTTGCAGAAGCAATTCTTGTAGGCATCCCTTGGGCAGCACGGCCAGTGTTCAAAGCATATCCATTCAGCAAGTAACTGTCTCTGGCACTTTTTCCATGAGCTTTCAGAATATTAATGCTCTGTATAAAAAGAAAAGCAAGAAAGTAGAAAAAATTTGAACAATCATATTAGACCTAGTATGTTATCGTGCAAAGAAATAAAGAACATAAAAGTCTCTATCCCAAGTCCTTTATGTGGGCATGTGTTTCTCGCCCAATTTTATTCAGCAACTGATGTAACTAGTGATATAGTCTAAGAGGTTCAGAAATATTAAGAAGAAATAGTTTTATAATATTAACAAGGTACCAAACTTTTGAATAGAAGATTTAGAGGTTATAGATAGAGAATTTTCTAAATATGACATTATCTTACTAGTCCTCCCTCACAACTCATTATCTAAACCCTTTAGCAGTGTTCAAACCATTTTTGATAGCCTGACAAACATTATTCACAAAAGGGTTCTACATGAATGACTCATCTCTCAACCTACTGCAGCAGCTTCTTTGAAAGCAGAGATATCATTTGGTATATGTGGTACAACAGATTGAAGAAGAGAGACTTACAAGACAACTAACATAAAGAAGATAAAAACTAGGGTAAGAGGATGCAAGCAACACAAGTAGAGACATATTGGTGCAAAACAACAGACGCAGAGCAGAATTTCATGGGAGGTACCGAAATGAACGAACAGACTGTAGATGCCATTGCAAGCAAATATATAAACTTGAGTTGTATGCTGCAGGATAGCAAGGGGAAATATTTAAATCCTAGAGGCATGGAGTTATAACAGGTGGAGACTGGGTAACATAAGTCGATATAACAGCAATGTAGGCTTATAGGTTCCCCCTTGATGTCGGCAATGCCATATACCAAGTACCAACAACAAAAAGGCTAAATCACTATGAGCACTGTAGCCACTCTGGGAAACCATAGGACAGTAGATTGTGCCCTGTAATTACCTCAGACATCCAAAGTCTTGATGAAAGCAAATCACCAATCAATCAGAACAAACTTTTGTTTCAAGGATCACAATGAACATGTTATCAGTGGCAATTCAAATAGTCAGTTATTAGACAAGGATCAGAAACAAAATTGAGCTGAGAGCCAGCAAACTGTAAAAGTAATAGAAAGGCCAAACTGGTGAGCAGCATCATGATCCATAAAGTTCCAAAAATCAACATCGGCAAATGACATTCCCCCGTAATCATTTGAGGAACTCTCAATTTTCTAGCTTAAATAAGCAACTAGAGAACCCTAATAACAAGATTGCATGTAAAATGGCATATAGTGTACTATCTCACCCAAGGAAACTCATACATGGAAACATAGTCCCTAGATCATAAAAAACAAAAACTCAAGCTCATTAAATAAGAAAGGAAATTCCAAATTGAATATATCATCAAAATATGCCTTAAAAGAGTTACAAAAATAAACAAATTATTCATATGAAACAGATAAGTGTATGATGCAGACAAGATAATCAAAATAATTTGCAGGCCTGTTTTTCATCCAGAATTCATTAGTTTTTGTCGTTAATATCAAGAACAATTTGAAATAGATTAGAAACACTGTATACCAAAACCGCGCAAGAGTTCACCTTGATGGGGTATTTAACTTCTCCCCTAGCATTTGTAGTCTTCACTGCCTGAACTGCATCTACAACCTATAGGAACAAAACCATTTTGAAATTAGGTTCTACAATGACAAAAAACAGAAGGCAAAGAAAATGAAAGGAGACCAAAAATGGTACACAGAGAAAGGAAGAAACAACAAAAATATCTACAACACTCGAATCTCACCCAGTCAAAAGGGACAGGATAACATATGAGAGAAATAAAAACGGTTTCTGAAAGGCAAAACCAAATAAAGCTTTTGCACATGTTTGTTGATCCATCATGATCGATATAGAAATATAATGTATTTTTCATATTTGATTGTGTTTGATATGCATATTATGCACATGTTCTTTTCAGTCAAATACTTAGTGAATTGAGAAAAAGAAAGCATTAGGAGAAATGGGAAATATATTCAATTAATAACATCATACTAGTGCTTGCAAATGAGTGGCAAGCATAGAAAGGAAGTGCAGTATAATCTCCTGCCGCTAAACAGCAACCCATTCTTGCCACAAGCTTCAAATTATATGCCAGCTTTCTAGATGACACTTCTAGAGAAAGAAATTATACAAAATCGGCTAGTTACATTATTTGGGTCAGCTACGTGAATCCTTTCCTCGCACCTAAGAACCATCTCATTTGTTAAATATTAGAAGATGCCACCATCTCATTTATTAAATATTAGAAGATGCCAAGTTTATTAAAAGAAAAGGCCAGACTGAGATTCTCTAGAAAGTCAAAATTGTCTTTATTGGTACCGCACCTAGAGTGGAATTAGGCAAGGCAAACCATAGCCTTTATAAAGCTAGTGTTACATATGCAAAAATATGAACTAAGCAATGTCAGTATAAGTAGAAGCAACTTTGTAGCGGATTGAACGCAATTGAAGTTTCATACCCTGTAATCAAGATCAGAATATAACACGAAATAAAGAACAATCTGGCAAATAGGATATAATGGAAAAACATGTAATCCGCCATAAAATTTAAACGAAAACAAAAAAAACATAATCGTAAAATTAAAATACCAGCTCTAGTAAATAACCAAATTTTAACAGGGCTAAAATTGACTCAATCTGCAGATCAGACACTAATGCTACCTGTCAATGTCTCATATATAATATTGTGTGGATGCAAATGATACCCACAACGAGAGGAAACACATCAAGTCACAGAAGAAAGTACACAATGAAATTATCACATAAGAATATGCCCTAAACTTGGGACAAGTTCATACAGATGATGCAAATGATGCAATTATGCCAGAAAGGAACATTGATTTCGCATGACTTTTGTCAGATTATTACTTTTATTAATTATAATTACAATGCGTGAATTCAAAGTTTTAGGCTATGCTAGCTAGAAGAGATTTTCTGAAGTTTTTTTGGTTCAGATAACCAAAATTTTTAATACATACATCACGGGTAACTAATAGTGATCATTATAACTCTTTAAGTCATGAATAGATCAAGCTTTCAGATTATGAAAAAAAAAAATTGCTAGTTAAACTTACAAGTAAAAAAAAAATTCATGATATTATGGTTATTTCATCCATCTGTGAACTCCAATAGCTTAAGGTCATACTTGTTATAACATTATCATATTATGCCTCTCCAATGTCTCACTGCTTCATGCAACATTGTGGAAAGCGAAAGCGGGAGCAAAGTAGCACGCCTGGCTTAGGCTTTAGCAGCAAAAAGCGCCATAGATTTTTTTTAAGATAATAAATAGTAAAATAGAAAAATTAGGAAAGAATTATAATTTAGGAAATTTTATAACTAATAAAGAAAGCAACAAAATAACACTAAAATCATAATGACAACAATAAGTATCCGCACAATATGATGATATATGCAAAATCGAAATTTTCTAAATCTAAAAGCGGGGGCTAAAAAGTTCCAAAGCGGACATAGCGCAAGAAGTTTAAGCGGGGCCTCATGGGCTTTTGCAACAATGCATGCTTCTAATTAAAAACCAAAAAATAGATTATGTTCGAATGTGCGAGAATTCACAATTTGAAGCTTCATGCATGAGAAATTCAATTGTGGGAATTTCATTTGTTGAAAGTGATTGGCTAAGGAATAAATTAAGGAACAAAGGTAATACCAAACATGGAAGGGTGGAATTCCACACAAAAATAATGAGAATAAAAATATAAAATTATCCATAAAGCAAAATCATTATTATAAAAGTTACCTTTTAATTATATTAGTTGACAAGGAGAAATACGAAAATTTTCCAAAGTAGAAAGGTGGTGAGGAGCCTTAGTGATGTAAAACCAGCCTGGATCACAATCACTTTCAAATCGTAACCAAAATTTAAAATTTAAAACAGGACAGAATTTCGGGGTTTCACTCCTTACGCAGGCTTCTCACTCAAAACTCAAGAGCATATAACTCAGGAATTTTAACTGGATATTTGAGGAAATTTTTAGTCCTTCAATAATCCCAAAAAAGTAGTCAGAGGGCCTTTTATAGACTTTACAAGAAATGATTTCTAAGAAATAACCGATGTGGTACTAAACGCCCACAAAAGAACACCTACTACACATCAACTAAAAGACATAAACCAAGTCTAAAATAAAACTAGGCTAAAATAAAAATTGCATTACGCCGCTTCCTAAAATAAACTCGATCGAATCGCCCCCTAAGTGGCGTGATGTCCTCGTCACTTAGATTAAAGGGTTTTAAATCAATAATGACGAAAACAAAAAACATTGAATGCAACTTTAGCAAAACCAAGAGAACAAATGATGGTATAGCACATTGATTGTCGAGAAATACTTATCCATTATTAAGGATCAATCATTCATCATGGTGGTAATTATAAAGAGAATGTTGTTCCTAATAGTAACCCAAGATGGTTAAAATGAAAAAGTGCTTCTAGCATATTAGCAATCTTAGAATACCAAAGAAATTTGAAGGGGAAATTTATAAGAAAGTTATACAAGCAGCCACGCTTTATGGATCAAAATGTTAGGCAATTAAAAACAAACAAGTCCAGCATCAGAAATAAAAAAGTTAGAGGTCAATGAGTGGAAAAACATTAAAAGATAAAATAAGAAAATGAGTACATTCCTAAGAAGTTAAGAGATAGCTTCAAAATCAATGATAAAAAAAAATAAAGGTGAATCCATCGAGATGGTTTGAGCGTGTGCAATGAGATCAATAAATGTGTGTAGTCAGGAGTGATTGATCATGGTTGGAGAGATAAGGACTAAAGTTAGACCTAAATGAAGAAGTGAGGTATGCCAGTGGTTGAAAACCAAAAAGGATGACCATAAAGAGTTGAATGGAGAAAAGAGATCCATGTAGCCAACCACAAAGGTCTGGCGTAAAGGCCTTGTTTTGTGTTGTTCTTGTTTATATTAGGTTGAAGTAGGATTAAACTTTGAGGGAGGATCACTCATATGCCACACCTCAAATGAACAAACCAAAGTGTTTAGTTAACACCGTGTTTGAAATTTGAAAAGGCTTTTTTTAGGCTCGCCTCGAGCCATTTTCAAGGCTAATTGCCTCGAAACGAAAGACCAAAGCCATATGTCCGAAGAGCATGGTTCAAAGACTCGGCCGAGTCGTATCCGTCTCGACCCGCTCCGAGACGAATCCGAGTCACGAGTCGGTCGGCTCAACTCAGAGGAGGCCAACTCGGCCGAGAATCAGAGTTGACTCGGTCGACTCGGCATTATGATGATGATTTTGTACCTCATCGCAGTTCAATGTGAAAATAACTACATTAGCATGTATTTATGAATGTAGTTTATGTAATTTACTATATTGTGTATGTATTTGATATGCTTCTACCGACGACGCGTGTATTTATACTTTCGCTTTATGTTTAGTATGCCAGGTGTATATTTTAGACATGTGATACATGAATGTAGGTGTCTACATTTTTTTAAAATTTGTCATTATTTTCAGAATTTTTTGAGCTTTCTCTATAACGTTTTGCGCGTATCACCCGATACCGATCCGAGTCGCCGAGACCGAACCGTCTCAGTGCCCGCCGAGTCGGCGGCCGAGACCGCGACTGTGAACCACGCCGAAGAGGCACACGTGTCATTACTTGGAAGCATCTAAAGTGTACACTTTGCACCTTATGAAGTGCTATAAAATTCATAATTCAGTAACATATAAATATTATACATCAATTTATTAGTTTATGCATATATTTTATCATGAAATTATATTTTTAATTAATAATTACAAAGAATATTTAATTTCATGTTATTCTAAGTAATATTATACTCAAAATTTTTACAGAGTCTCAATTTAGTTTGTGATTTTCTGTGAATTTTTTGAAAATTTTTGAGTTTATTTCTTATTTTTCTGAATTAAAATAAACCTAAAAATCAATAAAGGCTTAATGGGTCTGTTTGCTACAGTAACGGGTCTGAGTCTGGGTCTGTTACAGTGTTGGGCTTGGGTCTGGGTCTGCTACAGTAATATTACTACAATATTATTTCTGTATTTTATTTATTTTCTCTCTCTTTTTCTCTTTTTATTTCTTTTTCTTTTTCTTTTTCTTTATTGGGCTATGCTGAAGCGCACACTTTAAGCGGAATAGGGTAAAAAAATGAATTTACCTTGAATTAAAAATGCAAAAGAACAGACCCCATAATCTTCTCTTTTCCACTACCCATTGGAGACAACCATCATTCATCGTTTTCACATCTACAACATTTAGTGTTGCAAGTAACTACTTGTTAACTCATGTCACAAGTGATCATCTACCATGTGTTTTCGGTGAATATTTCAATCTCTACCTTTATGTTGTATTCAACTTATGCTTCAATGACTTGAATTTGCGATTGATTCCTGGTATTCTGTGTCAATTTTATTTGTAGTTGAATTCTCTCTTTGAGAACTAAACATGATGTATTTGTTTTTAATAATTTCTTTTCTTTCATCTCTTTTGTAATTTGTACTTTTCTGTTTGTGTTTGTATTTGAACTCTTCAGTCATGTGGTCTAAAGTAAGACCATGAGACTATAATAGGACATACGGTCTTTGTCTCTTCTTCAACCAATTTATTTCATAGTTATATTTGTTTGCATACTAAGCTTAATCTATTTTTATTAATGGCTTGACCTGATTTATCCATTGGTAAAATATATGCACCGTTCCATATGATTTTATAGTAGTTATAAATTTCAAAAAATAAAGTATAAAAATTCATGAGGCTTATGCCTCACGCCCTGAGGCTTAAGCCTCATCCAATGCTCCACCTGTACTTAACTTCACTATCACGTTTTCAAAAACTAAGTTAAACAAAAAAGTAAAATAACTCTCATCATTCAAGTATTTTCCCACTAACTCAGCTACCATGAGTACAAGTCAAAGAAGTCGCTCAAAATAACAATAATGAAGATTGATAAAGCTTTTGCAACCATCAACGTAAATGAGTCAGCCTGTAAGTTGGTGCCAAATGCGCAACCAAAGCAACTATGAGTTATCTTTCCGGATGTTCCAAACCAAACAGTCCTTGGGTCTGTAATACAAGTTCTTAAATGAAAGAACCAAGTAAAGGAATCACTACAAATATGCTGATATATTACTAAATGCACCAAGTTTACACCTCCCTCTTCTTGTTTAAGTTCTGTGGGGAATGAATCAAATGATTATCAGTCCTAAGCAAACAAATAATCAAAGTTTCTTTGACAAGGATAATTTAAGATAAAGGGAACTATTTACAAGTGTTGTAGAGTTCAACATTTACTACATGTTGTTTATTGCTGGACAGTTAATCATAAATTTCTTTCTTTTGATAGCCTGAATCTGAAGCAGGATTCAGATTTCAAGAAATGCAATAAACCATCCTGCTGCAGAATGGAAGTATATTAATATACGTACAGTTGGTTCATATTTAAGCAACCAAATTCTTTCAGATTGCAAAAATCAACTCCATACATCTAGTCAGCATGAATGTTCTGTATGAGAAAGATTATGTTCTGATTTTTACTCATGAAGTATTAAGAATTTAAGACAAAGATTGTGTGTGAAATTAAAGACCAGAGTAAATAGTTTCAGCATGGTCAAAAATTTGTGGTTGTTTGTGGCCAACAGACATTTTCTAGATAGAATGAAGGTCAACATATTTCGACGAACTTTGCCTTTTCTCGGGGAAAACAATTTATTGAAAAAAAAGAAAACTTCAAACAGTTAAATAGAACAAATGTTTATATTATAAGTCACAGAACAACAAAACTGCAGCAGTTAACAATCACTACGTACAGGAGAAAATAGCCACCCAATTTAATTCTAGACATGACACTGACGACAGTAATAACCTCATGACATAAAGGCATAAAACTTACCAATTTGCGAAGAAGTCAATGTCATTTGCAACTAATTTTGAAGACATGCTTGTTTTCGCACAATTACAAGGGAATCTTTTCCAAGCTTTCAACCTAAAGACAAAAAGATATAAAGTTAAGCATGAGTAGAAAGATTCTACGGTTCCAATTAGAATAAAAGATGCCACCATGAATACAAAACACATGCATCTGTTAACTATTTAAAGTAATTCATACCTTTACAGCAAGTTTTTCATCAACATACTTGCAGGCTTCCCTCATTGCGAGCTGTTTGACAAGCAAGAAACAACAGTTAAACAGCCATGTGAAACCTCGAATTCGTGATAAACCATCACAGTTACATCCCAGCCAGTCTTTGAACATTTAGCAATATATCATGACATTTCTATTAGAAATTAAGACAGCAGTTGTTAAGCTTCCATGCCATGCTTATTTCATTTTCATGGTTACCTTCCTCATTGCAATCTATGAGTAATATGGTTCTTGCAGTATACCTATATAATCATCATAATAGTTTATGATAAAAAGTTTCATTTATTTTATCTTTTTGTCAACATCATAATGTTGGATATGTGTTATTGAAGTACCCAAGTATTATCATTGCCAATGAAGACGCAAAATTGAGACCAAACTGTCTTTCCTAGAACTCTACCAAGATCTATAGGGGAACCAGCAGAAAAAAATTAAACAATTTCCATCAAATCATTCCATGAAGTGAAATCTTACCCGATAGCCGCTGATTATAGACGTTGGATGAATCTTGTTCCTCACGAGATCATTTGCTCTCTGCGGAGGGAACCATATACATGAAATATGCAAAATGATTCAGGATATACTCTGAGTAAATGAACGTATTCATAATTAATGAATTTATATGTCACCTTAAGCAACTCTGCAGCTACAATAACCACAGATGTTGTTCCATCTCCTACTTCCCGATCTTGAAGCTCAGCCAACTCTACAAGTACCTAGTACTCCTCAAAAGACAAATTAAAATTAGACAATGCAATCAGACTATCAGGTTACTTATTATTACATCATCTTGAAAGCAATTTGCCTCAAATTCTTTACCTTGGCAGCTGGGTGTTCAACTTCTAACATCTTTAGTATAGTCGCCCCATCATTAGTAATTGTCACATCACCGATGTCATCAACTAGCATCTAGATAGGAGTCATAATCAAAATTAATATGTTTTACATAATATATAACAATACCAACTTGTTTCTACTGAAGTGCAATTTATCATCATCTAAAGTACATAAGAAATTCAATGAACTTAAATTTCATCATTCAAGAACTAATACCAAAGCCATAATATGCCAAAAAATGCTTCTTAGTGGTGTGTAATTACTGTATCAGCAAATCTAAGTAAAACAATTAAAAGTGAAAAATATAAATAACCTATGAGATAGTCATTATGCCACGGGTGGGGAGAAGCCAATTTTGAGTTATTATAAATATTGAACACTATTGTTCAATCCGAGCTATAATAAGTTACCTTGCATTTCCACTCTGAGCTGCAAACACGCATTCTAGCTTCCTAGCGCTGGATTATGGTATCTATTCACTAACTAAAATGCATCGAGAAATCCTAAAACATAATGCAGCCTTTATGTGGTAGATGAAAAGTGATCCCAGCTAATTTGATTGTTCCGTGAAATCACTTCCCATTTAAATGTAAAAGAGAATAAGGAGAACTTCATGTGGCGCAAACAAAAAAGCCATATTAACCTAACAATGTATTAATTTTAGTCAGAATGTTAAATTTCAGCAAATAATAGAAATACAGCAGATCAACCCAAGGAGAAATATATCATGTAAACTAGCGCAAAGGGAATCAACCAACACCTTGTCGAGGCCAACGGGGCCAAGCGATGACTTGACGACATTGGCGATCGCTTGGCACGCCACAACTGAAACAAAGAGAAAGGAAGACACAAGGATCAAAGATCGAATCGGTCATTGAAGTCAAAATGACAGAGATTTGAAAGGGAGAAGGAGAAAAGTAAAAGTACCATTTTGTGTGCGGACGTCTTGGCCTGACTGGCGATCGCCGAGGATGTCAGGGATCTGGCTTCCGATCGCCATTGAAGGGGGGGAGGAGGAGAACAGGTAGAGAAACCCTAGCTAGGGTTCGGGTTCGAGCTTGCAGCCTCGAGAGAGCAAAAGGGTTTTGAGTGTGGGAGAGGATGTGGAGAGTTGGAGTGCAGCAGTTTGGCGCTAGTTTTGTTGCTAGGGTTTGAGTGGAGGACGGGAGAGTCGGGCAGCATCCGGGTCGGATCTGTAGTAAATCTGGATCTGAACCCGATGGGAAACGTCGGGTCCAAATGCGGGTCCACACCCGAGACGGATTTGGCCCATTTGGTATTAAAACTTAAAACTCTTTTCTCTGTTTTCATTATTGACTAGTATACCGCATGTCGGTGGGAAACCAGCTAATCGGTCATGAAAAGAGAGGGAGAGAGAAAAGAAGGATAGAAAGCTGAAGTAGAAAGAAGAACGAGGGATTGACGCTGCTCTCTCTCTCTCTCGCGCGCGGATGAAGATGACGGACAATGTTTTTATACGAGTCACAGGAGGTTTTGATAAATAAATAAATAAATAAATAAATAAAAATCCCCCGAAAGATTTAAAAAATAATAAAAACATAGTCCTCCGACCTCCATCCTCCAGCAAAAAAAGAGGGAAGAGCTGAGAGAGAAAGAAGAAAGATAATTCGAAAGAGTCGGGAGAGTTTGACAGGAGTTCATTGAATATGTTACACATATGGGCTGTTTGTTTCGTCATAAAAGTCGTAAAAGTTCGTAATTCGTAAATGATTTACAACCCAATTACAACTACGGTGTTTGTTTAGACTGTAATTCGTAAAAGAGTTACACAACTCAACTGTCACTCACTTGCAACCAATTATCACTCACTTACAGTTAATTTTGTGGTCATACAAATTTGTATTATTTTTATGTTAATATTAAATTTTTTTAATATTTAACATTTTTAGTATTTATTTGCAATATTAAAACTTTTTAAATAACCAAATAGTTAAATTTGTGGCCAACTTTTTCACTTACGACTTAACATTATGACAACCAAACACCGTAAAATACAATACACTTTCCCACTTACAAATTTAAATTACTAATCAAACACCGTTAAATTTACAATGCAACTCATTTACAACTGTAAAAGACTTTACCAATTACGACTTACGAATTACTGCCAATTACAATAACCAAACAAATAACCTGCACATGTATGAGTAGAATAACCAGAAGACGCATAAAAGATGAAGTATGTGAAACCCAGAGTCCGGGTCGGGTGAGAACAGGTCGGATCCTGCAAGATCCAACCCACTAATTAAACTAGAATTACTCGGGGGTTGATATTGGTTTGAGATTCATTAGCCGAACTAGGACTTTGTTTTTAGGATTTCAGCCTTGTTATTAATTTAGAATTGGTATTGAGACTTTGAATATTCGGTGTTATTGGCTGATTATGACTAAAATTCCACCTTTCAATGATTGAGACTTGACTCATTAGTAAAAGTGTAGTGATAGGAACGGTACGTCTCACATTCAAGATTGAGCTACCGTCTTTGTTTTTTTATTAAAAAAAAAAATTAAATGATTCAGTAGAAAATTTAGAGGACTAACATGAAATAATTTGAGAGACAAATATGAAAATAAGCTTAAAACTAATATCAGAAAAAAAAACTTAAAACGTTAAACATCCATCATTCCAACCCCCAACTCCCCCCCTTCAGGTTAATATTAAAATTAGTGAAAACAATGAAGGGATCTTAAAACTAGGAACTCAAATGTAAATGTCCCAGAATCTGCAAGCAAACAGAACACGTAGAGCTAACAAGTGAAGTTTGCAATTTAGCTACGTGAAAATTATTCTGCATTTAGACTAGTGAACAGAAAAAACAAGCAGCACCTTCATAGCAAAAAAAATAAAATTGAAAATGAGCAAAGTGGGCAAGCAAATTGCACTGTTATTTACTAACACACTTCTCTTAATGAAATCAGTCCAGATAGAAATGAAGCCACATACTCAAGTGCATTATACAATTTATCATTTGGACAAATGAGAAACTAATGCCCCATGAGAATAATCAAATGTAGCAACTAGGCAAAGTTACGTTGATCATACAAGTCTAAAATTGGATTACATGCATCTCAACAGCACATTAAGCGAACACCTCCTCATCTATGCAATTCACACCTTTTTTTTATCTTCTGGGCGTTTGAGCGCAGGCTCTGCCGTCAAACGAACCTGGTATAATCAACATGCACCTGTAGAACCATTAGCTTCAGAGAAACGGCGAGGGTCGATGGTCATACTTCCTCGTCTTGGCCCCATCGGGCCTTGGGTATCTCTCCTGAATCGGTAATGATGACCTTTTTCCTTGGTTTCCCATTGTAGGTTCCCGCTCCCCCCTCGATTGCATAGACTGTGTCCATTCCCTGAATGACTTTTCCGAAAACAACATGCTCCCCATCCAACCTATAATTATATAACAATAGTACCAGCAAAACATGAGGACATGACTCCTGTGGTCCTAACCAAACGAGTTTGTTCTTTGGTATTGGTCAGAATTTACCAGAATGTCTTGACAGTGGTTATGAAGAACTGGGATCCATTGGAATTAGGCCCCGAATTTGCCATGGAAACAGTACCTGGAAGCAGGAATCAAAATTCAGGAAATGGAGCACTTCGCAAACTGACAGTTACATCTTACATGGCATTGACAAACAAGTGTATACACAGACATTGAGGTGCATGTGCATATACATATAAAATATTATAATATCATCAACACTAGAGGGAATTTGTGATTTTAATTGGACGGTCCTTCTTGCTTAACAAACATTTTATTCTATTCAATCCAACTCTTAAAACGATTTAGGCATTGTTGTTGTCCTCTCTCTCTCTCTCTCTCTCTCTCTCTCTCTCTCTCTCTCTCTCTCTCTCTCTGTGTGTGTGGTGTGTGTGTGTGTGTGGTGTGTGTGTGTGTGTGTGGGGTGTGGGGTGATGGAGGGGAGTAAATAAATAAAAAGAGATTACTGAGAAGAGAAGAGAAGAAAGAACATTAGAACACAAATAAATGTTAGCAAATTAATAAGAACGTAAAGAAACAATGTAAAGAAGGAATTGCATATAGGTATGCATCTAGTTTATTCTTTTCAGCCTGCAAACTTTGTAGGTATGCATCTATTGTTATTATTTTCTTTTAATTGTTCCATTACCTTTCTTTAATAAATTTAATATTATTATAAAAATTTTGAACCAAACCATTGAAACCTGACAATTTGATTGGCCCGATGAAAGAGGGAATCAAGCCAGACCTTTAGTTTCAAAAGATTGGATTGAAATCTTTTCCTTCACCATTTCGATAGCAGTGTTGTACATGTACTAAGCAATGTACTCTCTTCTACTTTGATTTCATCCATCTGTGTACCCTAATTCCAGCATTTCCTATGTGATAATTTTGGGATGTTAAAATTCTAGAGTTCTCAAGATGAGCTTTGAGAGACTTGTTAAAGGCATCTGCATGTGACATGGTGCATGATAAGTATAATATCACTATTAACATAGTAGACCCGAAGTCAGTTGATATCGAACAAGGACCCCATTGTCGAATGGAGCCCATTTGCAACATTCGAGCAAGGTGTAAAATCGAGTAGAGGGGAATCCTCTCAAGGGAGGTATGAGATTTCTAGACTCAGCTCTCTTACATTTCCTCCCATTTCTTTCACCTACTGACTTGAGCAACAAAGGGGCTTCGTCAGGACCAAGCCCCGATGGTGCTAATCTTCTTTTGTGGTCACAAGTGATTGAAGACTCAAGACCTAGCACATAGCAGACCGACTTCCAAACCCCTAAATAGAATCTCATCATTTGGGGCTTCGTTGAGAGCGGCCATGGTGGGAAGTACACGATCAGTCCACTATGCCGGCAAGAGCAAGGCGAGAGCCACACTGACTCAACAAGGAGCAATTACTGAAGACGCTGACGATATGGGTGTGAATCATGCCAATCAAGAAGTCACACCATCCACTGCCAAGCAATGATAGCAATTGGCAGATGGAGTCGCGAACAACATCGTCACAACGGCTGCCACACCCCAAAACCCAGTAGTGCACGTGTAGGAGCTGGAGATAGCAAGAACAAAACCTTGAAATCATCTAGAGGGGGGCGAGGGCGGTGATAGGTGATATGTTAATCAATGCGAAAATTAAAAACTTTACCTGACAATTCTACTCTAATTTAAAGCAATTAAACAATCCCACACATATATAGTAATTAAGCACAAGTGATATCAAGCATGTAATAATAATCGCAATATAAGCATGCAAGGATATATATATATATATATATAAACAAGTGAGTAGAGTAGAGAGATAGGGAGAAGGCAATCACAAACACGGAGATACATTTCGAGGTTCGAACAACTTGCTCTACGTCCCCACCTTCACCACAATGAAGGATTTTAACTATACCTCAATCTTGCAAGATCACCAATACTATAAGTTCCCTCAAGAACTCTTGGACCCACGGTCCCTTACCGTTCCCGCAAGAATACCAACACATGAACTCGGAAGCTCGCTCGAGGCCGCAAACTCAAATGCCCAAATACAAAGATTGAAACACTTGAGATCAGGACTCTTGGTCCTCAAGAAACTCTCACAAATAATTGATTCCTATAGAATAGATCTAGAAGTGAAAACTCAAGCTTGTGTAAGAAAACTAGAGAGATTGAGATTTCGTGGCTCAAGAAAACTCCTATGAAAATTCCTTTAAAGGATGGAAAAATAGCTCTTGAAAACTTAGTGAAAAATCGCTTTTGGATTGAAAATATTAGCACTAAAAACTTTGTAGAAAAACTCTTAAGATAGGGAATTTTTGCTCTCCGAACTTGTAAAAAATTTCTTCTTAATAACTATTTCTCAAATACTATTTATAGGCACTCAAATAGATAAAAAAACAAAATAAATTTAAATTTCAGTTTTATCCCCAACAGAGCCAACTACTAAGTTGCCGCAATCAAACAAACAAAGAAAGAAAAATACTGTGCTGCCCCCCACCAACGGCTAGCTAGTCTGATTGACTGCTAGCCTGGCCAGAGAGCAATGCTCTCTGGCGGTCGATCAGCTACTGTAGCCAGTCGACCGGGTCCAACAGCGCAGTGATCAATTGTTTTTTGTTTATTTATTTTATAAAATTTGTTTTAAAACCTATTTAAAAATATAAATAAAAAGCTATAAAATCCAGAAAATAATTAATAATTTATGTAAATAAAAAATCAACATAAGTTTAAAATAATTAATTTATTTTTGAGATTTTAAATGCACATTTAAAAATAAACTATTTAAAATTCAAACAGATATTTATAAAATCTATAAAAATAAGTTCTTCTAATACATTTAAGAACCAATATGCATGATTAAAAATCAATACATATTTCAAACATATGAACTTCTTTTTGAATTTTTTTAAATTCATTTTGAAATATAAACCATTTAAAAATTTTTTCAAAAACTAAAACTTTAAACTTTAACGAACAAGTTTTTCAAAACTTGTGAAAGATCATAAAAACAAGTTTCTCAAACTAAATTGAAGCTCTAACGTGTATGGACAACTCCAACACGCATTCCAAAATATAAAGTTGGTTTTCACATAAAACTCAATTTTAATTCTAAACAAAATCACAAAACAAACTAATATCAAAATCTTTTGTTTGTTTGTAAGCTTGAGCAATCAAATCTAATCTATACTTTATAAAACTTTTAAACTCTTACAAACCTATAGATTCAAATTTTCTTCTTCTTGATCTTCTGCTTCATCTTGACTTGATCAAACATGATTGCTTTGAGCTTGACTCCTCCTTGAACGTTAGATGTTTTCTTTATACTTGAGCTCTTAAATCAACACTTGTTAGCATCAAAACTTGACTTTGAGTCTATTGATGAAGCTAAACACTAAATCATGATCTTGATTAAACATGTAACTTAAATATCACAAGATCATTAGTACTATAACTACATAAGTTAGTCATCATCAAAACTAGAGTCCACAAACGACTGGACAAGAAAGAGACAGATTTAACGAGGTTCAATAATCTTGTCTACGTCCCCGGTGCAGAATAAAGAGACCTATTAATGAATTCACTTTACAAGAGGGGAGATGATTTTCACACTTTTTCTCATACCCTAGACAAAGAACACATCTCCATATTTATACAAATGAGGGGAGAGGCAAAAATACACAATGGGTCGGGGTCTGCGCACAGCCAGACCTGACTCATGGTCGACCAAGCAGTCGACCAGCACAAAAGCCTCCACTTTCTGTTAAACACAGAGAGTGGAGCGATCGACCGCACGATCGACCGACTGGCATCACCACTCTCTGTTAAATCCCAGAGAGTGGGTCAGTCGACCGAGCGGTCGACCGACTGGCATAACCCCTCTCTGTTAAATGTCAGAGTGGGCAATCGACCGAGCGATCTACCGACTATGTGCAACATGCACAAGTGTGCACGTTTGTCGACCAGGCGGTCGACCATTCTGATGCCCTTCTATTTTTCTGCAAATACAAATACAAACTCTTCTCTCTCCAACAAGTGTTAAAAACTCTATCATTTAGATTTTGATCCTCTCTACAATTCTCCACCTCAATGAAGATTTCATAAATATGAGCCGAATACAAAAAATCCACCGCCGCCTGATATCGACACACATCCGCTCCGAAATCGACACACGATCTCCGTCGAGCAGACCAAGCCACCACGATCGACTCATCAAACGGGTCGTACTATTACGGCTGCCTACGTACCCTCTACCCAGAGGATCAAGCCTTACGTAGTTCATCCAAATGGCTTTACCAAGCTCAACAACTGGAAGGATACAGGCAAGTTTTTTGCAATGATTAAACTTGACTCAATGAACAACCTTAGTGAGCATATCCGTCGGATTATTCTTGGTGTGAATCTTTTTCAACTCAATATTGTCATCTTCAAGAATATCCCACGCAAAGTGGTATCTGACATCAATGTGCTTCGTCATTGCATGGTAGACTTGGTTCTTCGCTAGATAGATAACACTCATACTTTTATAATTGACTTTAAGAAGTCTTGCTTGATTCCCAAATTATCCATCAAGCCTTGAAGCCAAATCGTCTCCTTCACAGCCTCTGTCAAAGCCATGTGCTTAGCTTCCATCATCGACAAAGCCATAGTACAAAAGTACAACGCCAACTCACCGTTGCTTGTGACAAAGTAAACACATACCCTGTAGTAGACCGGTGCTTGTCAAGATCCCTAACATAATCTGAGTCCACATACCCTGTGCGCTTCTGCTTACCATGTTCATCCTTCTCAAAGATTAACACAACATCTACGATACCTTTAATTACACCACAGAATCTATCTCACGGCCTCCCAATGACCCTTAACGGGATCATGCATGTATCTTGATATCATGCGCACGGCCTGTAACAAATCTGGTCTCGTGCGCACCATAACATAGATAAGACTACCCACTCCACTGGCGTATGAAACATGAGACATACTCACGCTCATCAACAGTCTTTGGAGTGAGACATACTCACGCTCATCAACAGTCTTTGGAGACATATTAGCTAAAAGCTTGAATGAGGGCCAACAGAGTACTCAAAGACTTGGTTTCACACCCAATATCGAACTTCTGTAGAACCTTCTGCAAGTATGCCTTCTGAGTCAGACTCACATTCTCCTTCACCCTGTCTCTCTTAATCTCCATACCTAATATTCTCTCAGCTTCTCCCAGATCCTTCATCTCAAACTCTGACGATAGTCAAACTTTCAACTTATCAATCGATGATCTGTTAGTAGAAGCTATCAGCATATCATCCACGTACAAGAGTAGATATATATATACTCTCACTCGGTAGCCTGCGGAAATAAACGCTGGTCATATAAACTCTTAGCGTATGCACAACCAATCATAAACTTATCGAAGCGCTTATGCCAATGTCTAGGTGACTGCAGTCCATAAAGCGACTTCTGGAAGTTTACAAATCAGTTTCTTCTTTTTTGCAGCTTTAAACCACAACGACTGAGTCATATAGAAATCCTCCTCAAGATCATCGTTCAAATACATGATCTTCACATCAAGCTGACCCAGCTCATAATCATACTGTGCTACCAGTGCCAACAATATACGAATGGAAGAGTGCTTCATAACGGGCGAGAATACCTCGTTGTAATCAATACCCTCCATCGTAGCATAGCCCTTGGCTACCAATTTGGCCTTGTAACGCACAATACCACCAGGAGATCCATCCTTCTACGCAAAAAAACTCATTTGCATCCAATGGCCTTCTTCCCTTTGGGTAACTCAGCAAGTTCCCAAGTGTTGTTGACATAAAGAGATATATAGCATTCCTCAACAATTCAGACTCAGAGCTCAACTCTGCTTCTCTAAATGAAAATGAAATACTATTTTCCACGACCTTCACTGAAAGTGCATAGACCACCACCGTATCAGAAAACTGTGCCAACTTTGTATATTTCTTTTGGGTATGCTGCAATAGAATCTGGACCCGACCCTCTGGCTCCGGATCCTCAATTACATTTATGTATCTTCCTCTTCTTGTATATAATGATCATAGTGTGTCACAACAGATGATACCCTAAAGATACAGAACTATCTAGAGATGGTGAAGATGCATCTCTCTTCATCCACTGTGATATTCCCTTGGTCTGGCCACTGTCCACTGCTGGGAGCTCGAAGTCTTCATCATAAAAAACTTATCAAAGTAACATTTCTGCTCAGAACTATCTTCTGATTTTCAGGGTCCAATAACTTGTAACCTTTTGCTCTTGCTCGAGGCTTCAACTTCCCGTCACTCACATGATAATAACCCAAATACTCTAAGCAATCATAATCTGAAGCAGCCATGCCTGACCACATCTCCATTGAAGTCTTTCCTCCTATCACAGACGATGACAACCTATTTATGAGATGCTTCGCATAAGTCATAACGTCTATTCAAATGTCTTGTTCAACCTATTGTTAGGCAACAAACACCGTATCTTCTCCAGCAAAGTACGATTGAATCTTTCTGCCATTCTATTCTGCTGCAGAGACTCTCGAACTGTGAAGTGTCTCTCAATTCCTTCATCACGACACAACTGCAGAAACGGATCACTCTTGTACTCTCCATTATCAGACTTGAGTATCTTGATATTCCTGCCTATCTGCAACTCCATTCTCCTTCTCCACCACAAAGATACCTAGGACTTCACTCTTATGAGTCATGATGTACACCCAATGGCGCCTAAAATAGTCATCAATAAAGGACAAAATAGTGTTATCCTCCAAGAAATGCATTCTTAGAGGGACCCCAAACATCTGTATGCACATAAACATGGCAGATCCGATATGGATCCCAAAATCTAGATCTAGAGGCAATAGTGGCAACAGATCATGAGATTTTCTTTTAAATTTTTGTTTTTCTGACTTATTTATTTTTACACCACATACTTTTCAGAATTGCTTTCATATCAAGGGGCAATTAAGCAATTTGGCATTAAAATATGGTGCACTATGTGTGCTATTATAACTTTTGATTAAAAACTGTCTAGTTCACACACTTCAGTATAAAGGTGAATCCGAAGCTATATGGGTATAAAAAATGTTGGGGTCAAAAATTGGTACACAATCATTTTTTTCAAATGAAAATTTCAATATAAATTGAGAACTCATTCCAGAAGTGTCCAACA
>JAVJIF010028277.1:0-64836 GCA_038442645.1 Agave tequilana | reverse complement strand
GTAGGCTGTCTAAAATCACCAAGACAAGCCACCAAAACGCAGAGATCCAAGATCCAGGCGCAAGGCTAAATGTGACAATCAAGGACGCGAAAGTCCAAACCCGCGTCTCCGCATCAAGGCGCGTTGGCTCAACGCCCGCGTCTCAGCACCAAGGCGCGTTGGCTCAACGCCCGCGTCTCAGCATCAAGGCGCGTTGGCTCAATGCCCGCGTCTCAGCAACAAGGTGCCCGCACCTTGGTTGTAACCACCCCGATTATGGCGCCATCCACCGCCCATGTAGCGGGAAGTTGGCCCTCATCGTGGAGCACTTTTAGGGGGCACGATCACCCCCTAAAAAAACCCTATAAATAGTCCCGTCACTATTGAAGAGGGGGCGGATTTTCGAAAAAGAAAAAAAAAGGAGAGATCATCAACAGAGAGAGAGAGCTCGACTCTTCAAGCCAGCTTGCTGCGTACAAGTTGCTCTTCGCCTACCTTCTCTTTTAGAGTTTTGGTGGACGGGGCTGAGTTACTCCTTCTACCTACCAAGGAGAAGAATCCCTCGACGGTACTGACGGTCATCTGGTCAAAGGAGAACAAGATTCACTCTCCACCGCCACACGAAGAACCCAGCACTAAACAAAGGGGGAATTCAAGATTCAATATTCTCCCTCCCTTATAACCGGAAGATTAGCCTGTTGTAATTTTCATCTGATTCAAGGAAAAGTTGCTCCAGTCCGCTTTTACGGTTTTCCGCGTCCAACAGGCACAACAAGTGGTATCAGAGCTTCCAGGTTTCGCTTGGGATTTCTGGAGATTCGGAGGGCTCGAGATCTGATTCGGTGGAGATCGTGTGTCGATCTCAGATCAGAGGTATTGGTGTTCGTGGGATCGTGTGTCGATCTCAGGAGGACGCAAGGAGGGCTCGTGGAATCTGTGGTGGAGTAGATCCGGAGAGAAACTCGATCTAGGGTTTCAAGAGAAAGGTAAAAATCTAATTTTTATCTGAGTAGTGATCTATTTCTAGTTGGTTGTTCTTCGCATAGAAAAAGGATCAAGTAATCTAGATGGCAGAAGAAATTGCTTCGGTTAAGACTATGAATCCTCATCTGAGGATTGACGTGGTGAAGTTTAATGGCACAAATAATTTCGGGATGTGGAGATGTGAGGTTATGGATGCCTGAATGCATCGAACCTCGAGGATACTCTCCTTCTGGAGAAGAAGAAAAGCACGACCACTGATGAACAGTAGGCAAAGATGAATAGGTCAGCGTGTGGGTCGATTCGTTCATGTTTATCGCAAGACATAAAATATCTTGCGCAACATGAAACGTCGGCGAAGCATCTGTGGGAAACCCTGAGAAGAAATACCTAACGAAGAGTGTTGAGTCCAGGTTGCAGCTTAAGAGTAAGTTTGTACCAGTTTCGGATGAAGAAGGGGAGCACAGTGAATGAGCACATCAACCGATACACGAAGCTTCTTACAGACTTGGTGAACGTCGATGTCATTGTAGAAGAGGAGGACAAGGCGATCATCTTCCTAAACTCACTCTCGGAGGAGGAGTATGAGACATTCACACTGACCTTTATCAATGGTAGGCAGATGTTGGACTACCATGAGGTGTCGTCTGCACTGACAAGTTATGAGATGAGGAAGAAGGAGAGACATCCTTCTCAGTCAAGCTCATCGGCGGAGGCACTAGAAGTAAGAGGCAGGGGTTCATCGAGGAAGGGCAAGGAGGTGAGAGGAAGATCAAAGTCCAGGCCGAGTTTCAGGGATCTCAAAAGGAATCAGTGTGCCTTCTGTAGAGAGATAGGGCACTGGAAAGTGGACTGTCCAAAGTTCAAGGGGAAGAAGAAGGAGTCGAAGGCTGAAGCAAATCTATCAAAGGTGACGAATACTCAGAGGAGTAGTTCACAGGAGATGGAACAGATTCGGACTCGTCAGGTTTCTCGTTTTCAGTCAGTTCTCCCATCATTGGTAACTCATGGAAAGATGAGTGGATTCTGGATACAGGTACAACATACCATGCGTGCCCTAATCGGGGCTGGTTTTCCAACTTGAGAAGCTGGAGGAGTGTTCGGTCGTTATGGGCGATGATCACCATGTAGCATGGAGGGTGTAGGTACAATCCGAATCAGGATGTTTGATGGGATAGTAAGGAGCTGAAGGGAGTGAGGTATGTACCTCAGTTGAAGAGAAATCTGATCTCCGTGGGAATTTTGGAAGCATCGGGCATGGTGATATCTTTTCGAGATGGCGATCTCAGGATGATCAAGGTCTCGATGGTGGTGATGAAGGGCGTACGCCGAGGAAATCTCTACTACTTGAAGGGTAGTACGATTACAGATCAGGTGGAGACTTCGAGTTCCTCTGATGATGGTGGCCCAGAGGTCTGGCAAGGAAAGGTCGGACATGAGAAGAAAAGTCTTTGCGAGCTCCTGCAAAGATGGAATTGCTGGAAGGTGCTGCTACCTGCAAGTTGGAAGGTGAACACAGCGTTCTGGACAAGAAGAAGGTAAGATTCAGCACCAGTACTCACCGCAAAGAAGGCTTCTTGATTGTGTTCACATGAGCGTATGGGGACCTGCTAAGACGGCATCGCTTGGAGGTCACAGGTACTTTGTCTCTTTTGTTGATGGTTCATCTAGGCAGGTTTGGATATATCCCATGAGACAAAGGGGTGAAGCCCTAGATGTGTTGGTGAAGTGGAGAGGAAGAATGGAGAGGCAGATAGGTAGGAAGATAAAGAAGCTTCATATTGGTAATGTTGGAAAGGACATGAACCAATTCCTACGATTTGGCCAGAACACAGGTATTGCTACTCACTTCACAACAGGTACAGATGGGTTGGCTAAAGATGTAGTCCGTTCCTTGCTGGAGGAGGTTCAGCGGTTGTTGTCTAATGCAGGATTAGACAGGTCGTTTTGGGCTGAGGCGACAGAGTATGCTAGCCATCTCATGAACAGATCAACTGCGATAGGAGGTAAAGCTCCATTGAAATTTGGTCTGGGAAAGCTGCTCAAGATCATGGTGTGATGCGGGAGTTTGGAAGTCCGGCCCTACTTCAGTACCAAGAATGACAAGGGGAATCCGCGAGCAAAGAGGTTTGTCTATTTGGGCGTCAAGGGAAACAGCTACAGGTTGTGGGACCCCGAAGATAAGAAGATCGTGATGAGCAGGAATGTCACTTTTGTAGAGACTTCAATGATGAAGTCCACTGTCTCTTAGCAGGTGGAGAGGACAAGACCAAGGTTGGATCGCAGCGGGTGGAGGTTGATGCTACTCCATCATCTCCAGTTGGTTCGGCATTAGAGGAGATTTCACCAGATGTGACACGGGTGGAGATCATGAAACCAAAGTTGATGCTGAACAGGATGAAGACTGTAACACCCCGTTCCCGGAATACGTACTTAGTTGCGTATTCGTATTTTCTGATCGTATTTTTGATTTACTTCCTGTATTTGTTTTGTATTATGAATTATTCATATGATCGTATTGCCTTGGATTCGGATTTGTGAACTCGGAGTCAGCCTTAGTCTGAACCGGAACCCGATCCTAGTGAATTGCTCGATTTGGTCTTTTTCGCTATTCTGATTTGAATACTTTTTCTGAGAATTTTCTAATAATTTTAAAACGGAGTTGAATTTCTAAACGGCTTTCACATCATTTTTAAAATCATATTTTCTATCTAAATACTTTTTCTGAGAATTTTCTAAATTATCAAAATTTCACTGGATTTGGTGTCGGTCAGTATCACTGGTGATTCCAGGAATTTTAATTTACAATTGGAATCAAATTTCTAGATTCCGCTTTCATATTACTTCTTAGAATTATATTTCTTCTTTCAGACATTTTCTGAGATTTTCAGATTTATCAAAATCCGGCCGACCCGGTGTAGACCGATATTAACGGTTGACTTTAGGATTTTTATTTTGAAAATGGGATTGAATTTCTGAAAACCGATTTCACCAAAAATCTTTTTATAATAATTATTATTTTTGAGAATTTTTGGTAAGCTTTTCAAGTTACTTTATTTTTGGGACTTTTCCGGAGTTTTCGGTGTTTTCCCAGATACCGGAATAGTGTCCAGATATTTCCCCACTTTTTCTCTCTCCTCGCCAAACGCGAGCTCACTCCTGGGATTTTGCATTTAATGCGGAGATCCTCTCCATGCTGCATTTAATGCACTGCCAATCAATTCCAATCAAGTCATTATGACTCCCTCTCTCCTCTGTTAAACGCAGCCTTCATACTTTCCCTAAACGCGGCTTTAATTCCCGCGTTTGGCCCATTTTGGCCTAACGCGGGTTTTGGGTGCTGCGTTTGAATGAGAGAAACGCAAGTTCTCTTCTTTTGCTTCTTTGTTTTAAAAGGTGTGCAACATTATTATATTCTCCCTTCTCTCTCTTCATTAATTTCTTCTCTTCCAAAATGTCTTTTCCAAGATATCCCCACTCCCCTCTCATCATCATAACCAGCCAAGTGGCCAAGAGAGCCACCTAACCTCTCAATTTTACAAAAACCCCCTCTCTTTTACATTTTTGCATCTCCTTCACTTTTATGCCAACTATAAAAGGTGCTTTTCCTTCTTTCCTTTCATTTTTCTTCATTCTCCACCAAAAAGAGCCTTCACCCTCACCAACTCCTCCTTCATCTCCACCACATTCCCAACTTCTCCAACTCCCCATCTTCATCTTCCACCTCCTCCATTTCCATTAAAACCACCATAAACCCAAAACTCCACCAAAGCTTCCACCTTCACCTTTACCTTCTCCACAAAACCATCATCTCCTTGAGACCGGCCACCTCCGTTGGATTGGGGGCCGTGCTCTTCATCATCAGCAAGATTCTAAGACCGGCCACTCCTTTTGGTTTGGGGCCGCGTTCTTCTCCGTTGGCAGGACCTAGGGCCGGTACCCTCCTTTTGGATTGGGGCCGAACTTCCCTTCGTCAGACGCAGCAAAGGAACCTTGTAGGCGAGTGTCTTTGCTCGCCAAAACATGGATAACTCGTTCTCGCACTTGTATTTATATATCAAATAATCAACAACCACAAAAGCTAATTCTGCTCTCTGTTGCACTTGATTAGTCGACTTGAACCATATACTAGTCGACTAACCCTTTGAAACGCAGCCTCATTTCTGAGACGCAGTTCTATTAGTCGACTAACCCCTTCTCCTAGTCGACTAACCTTTTCTGAAGAACGCGCCATTCCTGAAAACACAACCCTATTAGTCGACTTGACATCTGCCCTAGTCGACTAACTTTTCTCCTGAGACGCGGCTCTTTGAGACGCAGCCTTGATAAGTCGACTAACCCAAATTCCTTAGTCGACTAACCTTCCTCCTGAAACGCAGTTCTCCCAAACGCAGCCTTATTAAGTCGACTTGACCCTTTACTATAGTCGACTAATTCCTTCTCTAAGTCGACTAACTTCTCCCTAGTCGACTAACTTTGGCTGATAGCTATGGTTGATCACTTCCTTGTACATGAACCTTATCCTCGGGACTTGTATCATACATTGTTATTCCATGACTTGTCACTAACAAATATCACCTTCCCTTCTCTCTGTTTGTTTCCTAACGCGGACCCCATGCCCGTATCTGTATTCTTCTTGTGTTAACGCGACGCAGAACCCTCGTCCGCGTCCGCGTTCTCCTCGCGTCTTGACTTGAACGCAGACCTCGCGTTTGAGGCATCTTGCGACGCGAACCCCGCGTCTGTGATTCCCTGGATTCCGGAGATCGAGGATTTCACTATATTTACTAAAGATTAGGCGAGTGATCTCGCTATCCTCTTGCATTACTATTTTATTGGTTATGCGAGTGTTCTCGCTTTCCCCTTTGACTTTCTTATTTCATCGGTCGACTTGTATTATTCATGACTTATGCTGTTTGGAACTAACGCCTTCTTTGATTGTGTTCCATTATTATTCTGTTACTTAACAAACTTGATATGCTTTTGCTTGATACTTACCATCTACATGCTAATGCCTGTCACCTGTTTATACTACTTGTCACTTTCATGCTACTATTTGACAAGACCCCTTGTTATGTCGCGACTTGCCACCGGACTAATATCAATCTCTTGACATGACTGGTTACCTGTCTAATATCTCCATCTTGTCATGCTATCACGTGACACCCGCATGATATACTTAACTCTCATGATTATCACGATAACGGGAATGATGACCTGACATCTTGATAGTACAAACTGTACTCCTGTTACACATGTGATACATTATAGTACGTACAGTACTCCTGATATTCCTGACTTGCTCTTGCTCATTCCCGGAATCTGATAATCATCTAATAATTCATAAAAGGAACAACTTGCATCGGGTCGGGGGAAACTCGCGGCTATCAATATGTGTTCGTGTTTACAGTGGTATTAGGCATGTTGTGCAACTAAAACTTACGGTCTAACCTGTGGGCCTCCAGGCGACCGAGGGGAGTGCTGGCTCCCTCCTTCCTGGTACCATCATGATAAGGGCATACATAAGTCCCTCCTGTTAGCCTTGCGGCTGGTTCCGTCCACCAAGCAACGGAACAATCCTGGACCGTGGTCCCGGGCATGTACGGGACACACTGTAAACATAGTTCGTTGATACCCCGCTGGTTTCCAATAACAACCTTACTTTACTCGGATATGGATCTATGTGTGCTGGGACGCTAGTTCACATAGCTAGATATCAGGGTAAGACGAGTAATAATAAAGTGTCAAGATAATAACCTGCTCTTTAAGTTGTAAGTAGAAGTATGTGGAATGGGACGCATACTGAAGCCTGCAACTTAAACGGCTATGAATCTGTGATATGCCTTACCATATTTGCTTGTCCTGGATTTTACTTTGGATTTTCGGCTTTATGAGTATTATCGTATTAACTGCTCATGCTCTGCTTTATCCCTTGTATCCACCTGCCTCCTGTTCATTATCTTATCATGCCCTGAGTACAGTCGGGTTGTATGTGCTTGGATTATGGTGACATGAGATAAAGGTATATAGATGAGGGTTTCCTTGTTTGGATTATTCCTTCGAAGTACTAATCTCATGAAACCGTGACCTGAAACCATATGATCAGATTTGCTCGTCCTCGGCTTATTTGGTTTTATCGCTATACATATACTTACCCTTGCTCGCCACTTGGCTTTTGTATCACCACTCGCCTGGGGAGTTTCATCTGACTCCCCTGGATCCTCATGTCCAGGTCATGGAGCTTGGAGCGTGTGGATTTCCCCCGGTTGTTGATCAGAGTGGCGCAGCTGAAGCATGGATCCCCAGCAGACCGTCTGAAGCTCTATCCTTCCAGGCCCCCTTGTTCGGCTCTAGAGTTTCCCTGTTATGACTCTGAGCCTCCATTTGTACTGTTCATACTTGTACATCTCTTTGTAATCTCGCAATTGCGCATATCAGTGATGTAATATTCATGTAATATTGGATCACCTCTGGTGATAACTTTGTAATTGAACTCATATGTTGGAATGTATAATGCACTACTTGCTTCCGTACTCTGATTCTTGCCTGTACTGATACTTAGCGTATATACGTGAGGGTATTTCTGACCTGCGTATATACGTTGCAGTAACGTCTCCGTACCCGCAGAATCGGGGCGTTACAGGTTGGTATCAGAGCTTAGGCTCTCACATCCTCAGTACGTCCAGACGGCAAATTAATGGTAAAGAAATTTGCAACTGGAATGCATGAGTCTTGGTTATACAATCCAACTACAAGTACAAAGTTATCCATTCTCTCTTGATAATCTTATCCTTGAATTCTGAAGTTCTCCATCCTTTCATACTTCAGTTTCTTGTTATTCTTGGACCAACTCGGACATGAAAAGATGGGGAAATCATAACGGTTCTGGTTCTTCCTAGGGTAACCCTAACGGAGAAAATCTTGATTTGAGACTATTTCTGTAAGATATGATGAGACACGATCAAGTACAGACGAAGGTCCCGCACCAAGGATCATTGGTTGCACTCCGGGAACAGAAGCCAGGCGACATGTTGGATTTCAGGAAATTACAGCCGGCAATCTTTTCAAGCATGGAGAAGCCCTGGATGCATAGCAGTGGTCAGTAAACCTGATGGATCTTCTAAGTCAACTTGGGTCCCTGACGAGAACTAGGTGAAAATGATCAAGATTCAGTTAGAAGATGTAGCCTGGATGTAGTAGTTGGCGGAAGCAGAGACTGGGAAAGCCCAACACTTGGGACTAGTTCTCGAAGGATTTCTATAGGAAAATTCTTCTCTGTAATAGCCCAGGAAGAAATGAAAGAATGATTTATCAAATTGCGGTAGGGAGATTGGATTGTAAATAAGTACACTGCAAAATTCCTAAGGCAGAGTCGGTCGGTGTTTTACATGGTGGCCGACGAGGAGAACCGAGCAAGCAATATCTTAAGTGAGAAATGAAGATGAAGAGCAGGATGTTTCTTATCCCCAAGCAGCCCAAGGAGTATTCTCAAGTTCTTTTGTCATCATCCGGGAAGTGGAATGGACCCAGAGAAGAAAGATTATGATGAGTTGCAGATGAAGTTGGTGAAGAGACCCTCTTAATTGATGGAAGTGAAGGCTCAGACAGGCCCTTGGATGCCCTACTAGCTAAACCATCCCTCCAACCTTGCCCTCAACACATGACATGGGAGTATTGTCTGAAGCCGAGCACTTATAACACAACCACCGGAGAGGTCATGAATTATGTCATACATGGGTTCAGAGATTAGTTGAAATGTGACTGTCTGTTCAAGGAGACGGAGAACATCACACCAATCAGATCAACTCATCCAGTATCACCGTTGTGAGGAAATCCAGGACCTACTGGCAGAATAATCTCGCTTCATCCCCAGCATCAAGCATGGAGTCATACACAAAAGAGACCAAGAGTTAGGACACATGGTAAGGGAAGCAAGCATATAATCTGACTGAAGAGGAAGTCAGGATGCTCAATATGATGGAGTGAGAACAGGAAGGGCACCCTATATCTGAAAAAGGAACCCTGAAAGGACTGACCGTAACCATTGTCCCCATTTTTAGCATGTCCGGGAGTTGGTAAATTCTCTATATCATATCCTTCTCATTGCACTATCATCACCAATCTTAGTCCGTCCTATCTCTCTCCCTATTTCATGATTCTTATCTCTTCTATTTTTGCTATTCTGATTTTTTTGATCTTTATGCCAACATAAGATATGTATAGACTAGTGAGATAACAGCAGGGCAGATGTGGTTCGTTCTCATTATGTTCTGGCATTCCTCGACTCTCGTACATCACATTGTCTTATATTGGACAGACCTTCGGCCTGGCATTATATTCTTGTATTTATGGATGCATCATGGGAGACCAGTACATCAAGTAGACTAGTCATCGCTTATATAATCAGACAGACTGTATCATTACATGAGGAGTGTTAGTATATAACAACATTTCAGAATCAGGACTTCTAGCAGATAGAGTTATGATATTTTCTATTACTCTAATAACGATCATGATTTCTTCGACTATGTTCATGGAACTCGGGTATTCTCAGAGCTAATCTGCAGTCAGGTTATTATTTAGAAGACAGTATTCGAGACTCGTTTTGATTCTTGTAATTTCTTGATCGTGTTCTCAGAGCCAATAACTCCTGACAGTTTTTATTGATTTGGTGGACCAAAGGCTCCGCTAGCCTCGCCAAGCGAGGGTCGTGTTCTAGACATCCGTGAACCTAACCGGGTGTGAGTTTCGCTGCACCCTGGTGCTTAGCATTTAGCGTTGTGTTACGCGCTGGCTTCGCCGCGTGAGCTTCGCCATATGCGAGCCTCGTAGAGCGTTAGCTTCGCGGCACCCTAATGTTTAAACACCTGAGCTGTGTTACGCGATGACCTCATCTAGGCTTGGTTTCATCCGTGGCTAGTCCCTTCAGTGCTTAGCACTCTAGCCCATTCCTCGGATTTCTTCTGCCCAGCGTGCTTTCATGGATCTGCTGAACAGAATTTCATCACTATATCTGGACTATCGCCATGACTCTTGTTAATGGTCCATTCCACCAATCTTGCAGGGCTCAGATATCTTCTTCCTGTTTCATCTGCAGACGGGTTATCATTTATAAGTCAGTATTCAGACTTCTTCACAGTTATTTAATATTCTTGGCTACGTCTTTCGGAGTTAGCAAAGCCCAGTATGCAGCCCGTCAGTGATTCTACTGCAAAAGGATAACATCTTACCATGCAGGGTTTTATATTATATTATGGACTTCAGCACTATGGATTTCATTAGCTTTAGCTCACAGTCTGATAGAAGTATTATTGATTATCTTACCAAGTCAGCTCACCTTATATCATTCAGAATGGGTTAGTCTTTTGAAGTTCTGACAGCGTTCCTTTATAAGCAGACATCAGATCAGCATTATTATGGCACCGTCAGAGGATGTATATATACGGCAGAAGTGCAGAGATGCCTCAGTCTTGAGTTAGCCGATCAGTCGATCTGGGAGAACAGCTCATAGTTATTCATATCTTGATTGGCATAATCCTCATTCCTATCTTTTTGTGTTCATTTCACCCCTTATCGAAATTGCGAGGACGCAATTTTTTGTAAGGTGGATGGAGTGTAACACCCCGTTCCCGGAATACGTACTTAGTTGCGTATTCGTATTTTCTGATCGTATTTTTGATTTACTTCCTGTATTTATTTTGTATTATGAATTATTCATATGATCGTATTGCCTTGGATTCGGATTTGTGAACTCGGAGTCAGCCTTAGTCTGAACCGGGAACCCGATCCTAGTGAATTGCTCGATTTGGTCTTTTTCGCTATTCTGATTTGAATACTTTTCTGAGAATTTTCTAATAATTTACAAACGGAGTTGAATTTCTAGAAACGGCTTTCACATCATTTCTTAAAATCATATTTTCTATCTAAATACTTTTCTGAGAATTTTCTAAATTTATCAAAATTTCACTGGATTTGGTGTCGGTCAGTATCACTGGTTGATTCCAGGAATTTTAATTTACAATTGGAATCAAATTTCTAGATTCCGCTTTCATATTACTTCTTAGAATTATATTTTCTTCTTTCAGACATTTTCTGGGATTTTCAGATTTTATCAAAATCCGGCCGACCCCCGGTGTAGACCGATATTAACGGTTGACTTTAGGATTTTTATTTTGAAAATGGGATTGAATTTCTGAAAACCGATTTCACCAAAAATCTTTTTATAATAATTATTATTTTTGAGAATTTTTGGTAAGCTTTTCAAGTTACTTTATTTTTGGGACTTTTCCGGAGTTTTCGGTGTTTTCCCAGATACCGGAATAGTGTCCAGATATTTCCCCACTTTTTCTCTCTCCTCGCCAAACGCGAGCTTCACTCCTGGGATTTTTCATTTAATGCGGAGATCCTCTCTATGCTGCATTTAATGCACTGCCAATCAATTCCAATCAAGTCATTATGACTCCCTCTCTCCTCTGTTAAACGCAGCCTTCATACTTTCCCTAAACGCGGCTTTAATTCCCGCGTTTGGCCCATTTTGGCCTAAACGCGGGTTTGGGTGCTGCGTTTGAATGAGAAAAACGCAAGTTCTCTTCTTTTGCTTCTTTTGTTTTAAAAGGTGTGCAACATATTATATTCTCCCTTCTCTCTCTTCATTAATTTCTTCTCTTCCAAAATGTCTTTTCTAAGATATCCCCACTCCCCTCTCATCATCATAACCAGCCAAGTGGCCAAGAGAGCCACCTAACCTCTCAATTTTACAAAAACCCCCTCTCTTTTATATTTTTGCATCTCCTTCACTTTTATGCCAACTATAAAAGGTGCTTTTCCTTCTTTCCTTTCATTTTTCTTCATTCTCCACCAAAAGAGCCTTCACCCTCACCAACTCCTCCTTCATCTCCACCACATTCCCAACTTCTCCAACTCCCCATCTTCATCTTCCACCTCCTCCATTTCCATTAAAACCACCATAAACCCCAAAACTCCACCAAAGCTTCCACCTTCACCTTTACCTTCTCCACAAAACCATCATCTCCTTAAGACCGGCCACCTCCGTTGGATTGGGGGCCGTGCTCTTCATCATCAGCAAGATTCTAAGACAGGCCACTCCTTTTGGTTTGGGGCCGCGTTCTTCTCCGTTGGCAGGACCTAGGGCTGGTACCCTCCTTTTGGATTGGGGCCGAACTTCCCTTCGTCAGACGCAGCAAAGGAACCTTATAGGCGAGTGTCTTTGCTCGCCAAAACATGGATAACTCGTTCTCGCACTTGTATTTATATATCAAATAATCAACAACCACAAAAGCTAATTCTGCTCTCTGTTGCACTTGATTAGTCGACTTGAACCATATACTAGTCGACTAACCCTTTGAAACGCAGCCTCATTTCTGAGACGCAGTTCTATTAGTCGACTAACCCCTTCTCCTAGTCGACTAACCTTTTCTGAAGAACGCGCCATTCTGAAAACGCAACCCTATTAGTCGACTTGACATCTGCCCCTAGTCGACTAACTTTTCTCCTGAGACGCGGCTCTTTGAGACGCAGCCTTGATAAGTCGACTAACCCAAATTCCTTAGTCGACTAACCTTCCTCCTGAAACGCAGTTCTCCCAAACGCAGCCTTATTAAGTCGACTTGACCCTTTACTATAGTCGACTAATTCCTTCTCTAAGTCGACTAACTTCTCTCCCTAGTCGACTAACTTTGGCTGATAGCTATGGTTGATCACTTCCTTGTACATGAACCTTATCCTCGGGACTTGTATCATACATTGTTATTCCATGACTTGTCACTTAACAAATATCACCTTCCCTTCTCTCTGTTTGTTTCCTAACGCGGACCCCATGCCCGTATCTGTATTCTTCTTGTGTTAACGCGACGCAGAGCCCTCGTCCGCGTCCGCGTTCTCCTCGCGTCTTGACTTGAACGCAGACCTCGCGTTTGAGGCATCTTGCGACGCGAACCCCGCGTCTGTGATTCCCTGGATTCCGGAGATCGAGGATTTCACTATATTTACTAAAGATTAGGCGAGTGATTCGCTATCCTCTTGCCTTACTATTTTATTGGTTATGCGAGTGTTCTCGCTTTCCCCTTTGACTTTCCTATTTCATCGGTCGACTTGTATTATTCATGACTTATGCTGTTTGGAACTAACGCCTTCTTTGATTGTGTTCCATTATTATTCTGTTACTTAACAAACTTGATATGCTTTTGCTTGATACTTACCATCTACATGCTAATGCCTGTCACCTGTTTATACTACTTGTCACTTTCATGCTACTATTTGACAAGACCCCTTGTTATGTCGCGACTTGCCACCGGACTAATATCAATCTCTTGACATGACTGGTTACCTGTCTAATATCTCCATCTTGTCATGCTATCACGTGACACCCGGCATGATATACTTAACTCTCATGATTATCACGATAACGGGAATGATGACCTGACATCTTGATAGTACAAACTGTACTCCTGTTACACATGTGATACATTATAGTACGTACAGTACTCCTGATATTCCTGACTTGCTCTTGCTCATTCCCAGAATCTGATAATCATCTAATAATTCATAAAAGGAACAACTTGCATCGGGTCGGGGGAAACTCGCGGCTATCAATATGTGTTCGTGTTTACAGTGGTATTAGGCATGTTGTGCAACTAAAACTTCCGGTCTAACCTGTGGGCCTCCAGGCGACCGAGAGGAGTGCTGGCTCCCTCCTTCCTGGTACCATCATGATAAGGGCATACATAAGTCCCTCCTGTTAGCCTTGCGGCTGGTTCCGTCCACCAAGCAACGGAACAATCCTGGACCGTGGTCCCGGGCATGTACGGGACACACTGTAAACATAGTTCGTTGATACCCCAGCTGGTTTCCAATAACAACCTTGCTTTACTCGGATATGGATCTATGTGTGCTGGGACGCTAGTTCATATAGCTAGATATCAGGGTAAGACGAGTAATAATAAAGTGTCAAGATAATAACATGCTCTTTAAGTTGTAAGTAGAAGTATGTGGAATGGGACGCATACTGAAGCCTGCAACTTAAACGGCTATAAATCTGTGATATGCCTTACCATATTTGCTTGTCCTGGATTTTACTTCGGATTTTCGGCTTTATGAGTATTATCGTATTAACTGCTCATGCTCTGCTTTATCCCTTGTATCCACCTGCCTCCTGTTCATTATCTTATCATGCCCTGAGTACAGTCGGGTTGTATGTGCTTGGATTATGGTGACATGAGATAAAGGTATATAGATGAGGGTTTCCTTGTTTGGATTATTCCTTCGAAGTACTAATCTCATGAAACCGTGACTGAAAACCATACGATCAGATTTGCTCGTCCTCGGCTTATTTGGTTTTATCGCTATACATATACTTACCCTTGCTCGCCACTTGGCTTTTGTATCACCACTCGCCTGGGGAGTTTCATCTGACTCCCCTGGATCCTCATGTCCAGGTCATGGAGCTTGGAGCGTGTGGATTTCCCCCGGTTGCTGATCAGAGTGGCGCAGCTGAAGCATGGATCCCCAGCAGACCGTCTGAAGCTCTATCCTTCCAGGCCCCCTTGTTCGGCTCTAGAGTTTCCTGTTATGACTCTGAGCCTCCATTTGTACTGTTCAAACTTGTACATCTCTTTGTAATCTCGCAATTGCGCATATCAGTGATGTAATATTCATGTAATATTGGATCACCTCTGGTGATAACTTTGTAATTGTACTCATATGTTGGAATGTATAATGCACCACTTGCTTCCGTACTCTGATTCTTGCCTGTACTGATGCTTAGCGTATATACGTGAGGGTATTTCTGACCTGCATATATACGTTGCAGTAACGTCTCCGTACCCGCAGAATCGGGGCGTTACAAAGATATTGTTGAGGATGTCGAGTTGTTTGCAGCTATTGGAGCCAAGGTGAAACCACGCTTGTGGGGAAAGAAGCATGAATCTCAAGCTTGTGATCGCGACAAGCTGAAGTTGAAGGCCGTTGTTCTCCATGATGGTCGTGAGGATGTTCATTTGACTCAGTTAGACAGATTCACTACTGCAAATACAGGTACCAGTGTTCGAGCTTGATGAAGCTCATCTAAATGAACTACAGTTGGCTTGATCCTTTTGGGCAAAGGTACGTAGGCAGTCGTAAAGACGCAGCCATTTGGTGATGCATCTCTTATGAAGCTATTCGGTTCTCGAGAAGCTGTTATGGATCTTCACGTAGAGGTGAAGAGTTGTGGCCAATGGAACTTCACGTAGAGGTGGAGAGGCTTCACGTAGAGGTGAAGTGTTGTGGCCAGTTGGATCTCATGTAGTGGTGAGGTATTGTGATCTCGATGAACAGGTTGATCTTCCGGTGAGAAGATGATGAGCTTGCATAAGGAGTGGTGTGCATCCAGTTGAAGCCGATGATGATGTTTGGTGTGCTCTACGCAGACTTGGTTGGACCGTCAGTGGAAGACAGGAAGACTAGATAGAGCTGGTCAGTTGGAGAGTCAGTGTTGGCTCATGAGGAAGTCTTCGTGAGGTCGTGAAGTTGTGGAGTAGAAGCCACAGTTTGGTGATCGGCATGTATGGAAATTCTCTTAAGGTGAAGTGCAGGGAAGGCATGTGCGGTGTTTTCCATGGATAGCTGAGCTAAAGATTCCAAGCCGAGATCGTGTGTCGATTTCGCCGAGATCGTGTGTCGATTTCGTCCGGTGCGCGCAAGCCGAAATCGTGTGTCGATTTCGCAGAGATCGTGTCTCGACTTCGCCAGGTGATAGACTAGGGTTCGTTGGAGATCGGCTCAGATTTTAGGAAAAATCTTCGCCGAGGCGAAGAATTGTTGGAAAGAGAGAGTTTACTGATGGGGAAGTTGACAAGGATCGTCGAGGGTCGTCGAGTGATCGCCAAGGAGGTCGACGACAAAAGGAAGGAAGAAGCAACAGCACAGTAGCAGAAAAGCAACAGGTGCAGGTGATCGGTCGACCGGTCCGGTCGACCGCCCACAGTATCAGGAACTCGGTCGACCGGCTCGGTCGACCGACGTGCACAACGTGCACAAGTTGGAGCTCGGTCGACCGCCCGATCGACCGACTGAAAGTACCCAACTCTCTGTTGGGCACCCGGTCGACCAACCGGTCAACCGGTGGAAGGGGTCGGTCGACCGCCTGGTCGACCGACAGTCGGGTGCGGGTAATTTTCTGCTGATTCGGAAACCTGTGTATTTAAGGGCTGTTGTTGGTTTCTAGGGTTTGTACCTGGAAAAAGAGAAGATTGCTGGAACTTGCTGGAGCTCTCTTACACTCAAAGAGGCTGCTAGCAATTGTAATCATCTTCCAAATAAATTAATCTCTCTTTCGATTGCCCCGAGGACGTAGGCATTGAGGCCGAACCTCGTTAAATTGTTGTTTTGTGTGTTTTCTCTGGGATTTGGTATTTGTGCTGTTTAGAAGATTGTTCTTCGTGCTTGAGAGATTCAGGGGATCCTCATCAGGTTGTTGTCGTAGGCACAACAGAAATGATATCGTGGAGAGAAGGAAAAATTGAGAAGAATTGAATTTTATTTGAATAAGGTTAGGGTTTGATAAGAAGAAGAAATTGGAGGAAGAAGAATATAACAAAGGGTTATTGAATAAATTAAAAGGGTAAAATTGTCCAATAAAATTATAAGATTTTGATCTATAAAATTTTAAAAACTTTAGAATATTAAACATGAGGAGAAAATAATTCTGAGTATTAAACTTAAAAAATCAAGTAAACTTTGCGTTATTTTTCATAAAATAAGCCTTGAATATTTAAAATCATACCTAATAACTTGTTGGTAGAGTACGCATTTTAAAAGCAAATACCTATCTGTTATTGGATCTAGATATGGATTCTCAAGAACGCAAAGTGTAACACAATTTTTGAGCAAGTCAAAATATTTTTCCTAAATATAATATAGATAAAAATTATCTGTTCATGTTAAATTTTGTCTAACATTTCTAAAAATTGAAAATAAACCATGGAGAAGAACCGTCTCACAAATTACTGTTTGATCATGTCGGATCTTGGATATCACAAAGCTCAATGCTCGAAACTTAAGTCCGATAAATTATTGTGCCTTTGGATTTTCAAATGAATTCCAGATTTTTTAATGGGTTTGAATTCGTAAGTGGGTGTTATAGGATCCGACCCGTCAACGCCAACTGTCACGGGTCCTTTTACCTTACAAGCTCCCATTCCAAAATCAAAAGAAACCAACAAGCAAAATCAAAAAATCTCTTGCGCTCATTTCTCCCAATTCCCTCTCCTCCCAAATCCGCACAAACCCTAGGTTTGTTTTGGGATTGAGGGAGGGTTTTCGGAATCGATGGATTCCGATGACGACATGTACGAGTGCTACAGCGACAATGACGTGGAATCGGGGAGCTACGACGGCGGCGGCGGAGACTACGACGACGATGCTGTGGATTATGCTGAAAATGATGATTCCGATGATCTCCCTTCTCATCGGGAGGTAAAGCTGAAAGCTAGTAATCTCTCTCTTTTTGGAGAATTGTTCGATTTAAGCTAGGAAGCACAAATGCCTTTTGTTGTTGGATTGTTTATAGTTTGTTGGTGGTCTGGAATATTTAGTAGAGTTGATGGTTTTGCAAGGAAGGTGAAGGTAAAAGGACTGAAGTGATCAAGTGCTTAAGAAAATGGAGTGGAAAATGACCTTGAGAGTTGACGAGAGGATAGTTTTTTTTATTAGTAGAAGAAGGTGAGTAGGAAGATTTTATTGCTAGCAATTGTGTAATTCATTTGTTTGGAGGAGACGCTGGATTCTTTTTAGGTTAAGTGAGTGGAGGATGATGCATTCATTACTCTTATTTGCTTACAAGCTTACTGTTTATTCTGATTTGGGTTGACATCTATTGTGAGGATCAATTTTGTTTGAAACATAGTTCGAAGGTGGTTAGTCTAAATATTTTGCTCATCTGTGATGTCTGATAGAAATGTCATGGAATTGCATGATGAGTCTGTCTAGTTGTGTAAATTGCAAGAGCTGGAAGAAAATTGTGGGTAAGAGTGAGTTTCTCTGTGAAGTCAAGGAGACATATGAAACTTATCGGGTTGTCTTGTATTTTATGCTCATGGTGTAACAAACAAATTTTATTTCATTAACAAAGGTTCGTAAAGGAATCAAAAGATGTTAAAATTTAGGTAGGCAATTGTGGTTGTCTGTTAGGCTCAAGAGAACCATGCAGTCAAATTGAAGCACATTCCCACATCTAAGCCATATGTCAATAAATGCCGGACCATACATTCTGCCAGTTCACAAAATCTTATGTTTTGCAAAGTTCAGCATCAGTAATTCCATGGATTAGCCTCAAACTATCAACTTTTCATCTTCCCCATATTATTGATTGAACTCGAAATTCTGGTAGATTAGCTAACTACATTTATAACTACTAGATTTTGGCACGTCAAATGCAAAATGCAATTAAACAAAGTTGTATAAGTTTTATAGGGGCGGATGTGCAAAAGTTACAGATAAAAGTTGTACTTTAACCTTATATGAGTAGGACTCTCTCTTTCTCTCTTTCGTGCACACTTCCTGTCTATCCTCCTGCCTCTCCTCTCTCCTTTGCACCTTCATCTCAATTTTCCTAGGCCTTTGGTAGATTGGTCTTCATAATTTATATCAAGAACATGATTCAAGTTTAGATTTGTTCAAGGGCATACATGAAAAGTGGCACATACATATTAACAACTTTATAAAATTTGTCATAGTGCTTTTGACTTGTTATGCTAATTAAGTAATTTAGGATGGCATGTGTTGCAAAAAGGCACCCTTTGTAATAGCGTAGATAGACAAATGTGGTCACATAATATTTATAGGAACACATGTGCATCCTCCCCTCCTATGCACTGCATCGATGGGTCGGTTGTAAGGTCTAAAATCTCGATATCAATACCATAGGTTTTTGGTATGCAAATTGGCGATATCGACAGTTAATCGGCTGTTTTGTTTTGATTGTGTCGGAAATATCGATATTGTCTTGGTAGTATCAGTGATATAAGCAATATCAGCAATATTTTTATTGGTCGATATTTCACACCTTGGTCGGTGGCGGGTCGTAGAGCTTATGACATTACGGGCGTGTTTGTTTCATCGCAAAACGCAAGTCGTAAAACTTCTTTTCCATTTTCCATTGTTTGTTTCGCTGAAAAACAAGTTGCAAAATGCAACTCTTTTTTTCCCACTTGTAGTTGCTGCAGTTAAATTTGTGGTCATGTAAATCTCACTTTACACTCATATTTTCCCACTTGCAGTTGCTACAATTAATTTTGTGGTCATGTAACTCTCACTTGTAGTACACTTACAGTTCAAAACAGTTACTTGATAATCAATATATAATTTAATATTATTAAATATTTAATATTTTAAATAGTATTCAATTTCTTATTTAATTATTTAATTATTTTATATTTTTAATCTTTAATTTTTTTATTGTTTTTAATATGTTTTAATATTTAATATTTTACTATTTTAATTTAATATTTTATTTAATACTTTATTATTTTATTAATACTTATTCCATTTTTATTATTTTATTTAGAGTTAATATTTTATTAATATAACAATATTATACTTTAATATAAAATTACTATATATTTAATTATTTATTTTTTAATATAAAAAATTACTTTATTAATATCATAATATATTTTATTATTATATTAATATTTTATTATGTTAATATTGTAATAATAATTTAGTATAATAATACTATAATAATAATTTATTATTAAATTATAATTATATTTTACTTTGTTAATTTTATATTTCTATAATATTACAATAATATTATAATAAAATTTATATTATAATAATTTTTAAGTATTTTTAATATTATAATATTATAACTATATTTTATTATTTTTTAAGATTTTTTAATATTTATATTTTATTAGTATTCTTAAAATTTTATTAATGTTCTTTAGATTTTCTTAAAATTTTATATTATTTATTTAGTTAATATTTTAGTAATATTTTACTATTTATACTAATATTTTATTAATATTATTGTTATAAATAAAATATTAAGATTATTAATTTTTTATCTCAAATTTATTAATACAATTTAATTTGCAATAGTAGATTTAATTTAATAGTATTTATAATATTTAAATCACTGCTACAGTTAATTTTGTGGTTAACTTTTCTACTTACACTTTTACATTACCAACCAAACACCGTAAAAACACAATATACTTTTCCATTTACACTTCACTTTATCAACCAAACACCGTAAAACACAATTTATTTTCTCTGCTACAGTTCACTTTTTCCATTCTCATTTTACGACTTACGACGTTTTGCAACGAAACAAACAGGCCCTACAATAACAGAGATGTAACCTTTGAATCTCTTTAACAGCTTAGCTGGTAATTAGATCGAGACATTACACCAAAAATAAATATATTAAATATTTATTTCTAGAAACTATAATTGGTGATATGATTGAGAAATTGCATTCAAAATTAATGTTAGATGGTTATTTCTGGAAGCTCTGATTTAATGAACACATTCTGTTTCAACACTAAATTTTCCATAGCATTCAAAAAATGTGACCTGATAAGTTATGTCAACTAATTCTTGGCCCCGCTCGACCCATTAAAGCTATATGCTATCACAGGTTTGCGTTTGCAAGTCTGTTAGGGAATTTGCTTGCACACTTTTGTGTTCGCCATAAGTTATATTACAATCTGTTCATATTTTATGTTCTATTATTTCAGCAAAACTATACTGTCCTCACTGAAGCTGACATACGGCAACTCCAAGGGGAAGACATAACTAAGCTGTCAAATGTGCTTTCTATTTCAAAAGTTCATTCATGCATCCATCTCTGCACTATAATTGGTAAGCAAGTTTGTTCTTACCAATGGTTACTCATATCTTTTATGTGCATTGCTGTTGTGAATATCTTGCCTTGATTAGTCACACATGTTTTATTTTTTTAAACTGATTGTGGAACCACTTTAGGGATATTGTTAAAATTAATAGTAAAATTGCAAGTATAAGTGCATTGGAAGACTTGCAAAATGTTATCAGACAAATAACCAGCATGCTAGTGGTTTCTAGTATAGATGCCATCATCTTTTTCGGTATTAACTTCTCTATTCATCAACGCCCTTTAGTTTTTTTTCCTCTCTGGTACTGGGAGTTGTAGCTTTTCTCTGACAAAATGGATAACTGGATATTACCTGATGGTAAAGCATTTATAGTTTGTTCCATTGTTTCCATTTTATCTATCATTAACTCCTGATTGAGTCGTAAGATCATCTAATTTTGGAAGTGCAAAGTTGGAAAACACCTTAAGCGGAAGAATGTACAGAAATTTAATTCAATTCTAGCCAGTATGCAGCCTTACAGATCAAGATTTGATGTCAACAAAGTAACCCTTTTCTTGGCATGTCTAAACTTATTTCAATGAAAACTTTGCTCTTTGCATATCACAATGATTTATGCATGATAATGAGCAGGAAACCATGTTCCACAAAGCCCTGTTGTTAAAACTGACTAGCTTGTCGTTAAAGAGTCTGTATCATGAGTGTTATGCATGCATTTCCTTTAGAAATTAAAGTGGAAACTTGTGGACCAGTATAAACCTGGAAAGAAAGAACACCTTAATGCTCCTTCTACATCGAATTCACTTTAAGGTTTGGCGTAACACATAATGTTTTCTGTATATTCCAGAAGCAAGTGGGTAAATATTATGCATGCCTATGGCTTAACTGGCTCTTCAAATTTTAAATTAAAAAATTCCTTTATGTTTAAATCTGGTACTTTGGTCTTTTATATGTTTAAAACAAGGAAATTTTTATCTTTTGGCCTTTCTTTTCTTTTTCTTTTTTTATGTAGTTTATTCTCTTTGGATCAATTTGGTCATCTCGCAAAATTCTTTTCCTGGAGACTCTAACAACATGGAGAATCTTGATTTCTGTTTTGGTCTTATTCTGACACAGTCAAATGTGTTGTAAATAAAGATGGAGAGGGAGGTATTGTTTAGGGGCATAGAGGGAGAGTGATATAATCTATCGACTGCTGGAGAGGATTGGGAGTTATAGGTGCCTTGCACCAGTTGATGAGGACATCACGCTGCTTAGGGGACGATTCGATCGAGTCTATTTCAGGAAGCGGCGTAATGTAATTCTTTGGTTTTAGCCTATTTTTATTTTAGACTTGTTTTATGTTTGTTTTAGTTGATGTAGTAGGTGTTCTATAGAAGAGAAAATGAGAGAAGACCGCTTACGATAGTTTGGTCATGTGCGACGTAGACCTGCAGATGCGCCAGTCCGGCGAGTGGAGCGTATCAATTTAGGGCAAGTTAAAAGAGTGCAGGGGAGACCGAAGAAAACATGGATGGAGGTAATACGACAAGATATACAGGCTAAAGGTCTTAGTGAAGGCATATTGCTCGATAGGAATGAGTGAAGAAAGCTGATCCATGTGCCTAATCTGGCGTAGTTCCTTTTTGATTCATGTAACCTACCCCAAATACTTGGGACAAATGATTAAGCCAGTTGTTGTTATGTAGTAGGTGTTCTTTTGTGGGCGTTTAGTATCACATCGGTTATTACTTAGAAATTATTTCTTATAAAACCTATAAAAAGCTCCCAGACTACTTCTTTGGATTATTGAATGATTAAAAATTTCAAATCGACACTGTTCATTCATCGTCAATTTTTATCCCTCCAAATCCCGCCGCCGCCGCCATCGACACTCACGCCTCCGCCACCATCCTAGTCTCTCCGCTCCTTGTCGTTGGCTTCAACCATCGATGACATCCACAACCATCCACGACGTCCACCTCCGACGCCAAATCCAAGCTTCACCAACACCGCCGACTAGGATGGAACCGCTTCACACGCCCTAGCTGACATAATCGGAGCAGTAGGGAGCAGATCGGGGCGGATCGAAGCCTCCAAGACCTCATCGGAACTTCCCGAACCTCGATCAAAGCTTCCAAGGCCTCGTCGGAATTACCCGAGCTTCAATCGAATCTTCCATGGCCTCCTCAACCATTCGCCATCTTCGTTGGGTCTTCGTCAACGCCCTGGGAGTCACCGGGTCGGTTCCTCTGACCTAGTCGTGCCGCCGAACCTCTATCGCCATCATCCCTGGAGCTGGAATCCGTCGTTGATTGTCACCAAGCCTAGCCAATATCGAAGGGGAGAAAGAGGGTGAATGAGTGAGAGTGAACGGGTCCCTAAGAGGCTAAACCCATTCGCTTTTTAAGGAAGAGTCATATCGGGTCGGATCCGGACCGTTCGACCCAACAATACCCAGACTCGCGACCCATTTAAGTGACGTCACTGCTGGCGTCATTGTATGAGTTGTTCTGCTGAGTTAACTCAGTCTATAGGAGTTCTAACTCAGTCCAGCGAAGTTATGACTCAGTCCAGAAGCAAAACAGTGCGTCCAAAGGCCGTTCAAGGCTCGTTTCAAGTCCAAATTTAGCCGTTTTCGAGGCAGCGGATTCGTGACGACCAGTACTACGCGTCAGTATTTTAAAAAACCCGTTATATAACCTGTTATAACTCGTTATATAACGTAACGCCAACCTATCGTTATGTAACAGGTCTAAAAAACGCAATATTTGATAACTATGGTTATTTTGCTCACAACTTACGTTACGTTACGTTATTAACGTAATGCACCGTAACTTACGTTATGGTGCAAGTCGACTTTTTATAAACCTCCCCACATTCTCCCAGTCTATAGCAGAAAAAAAAATTCCCAAATTTGCTCGCTCGTCGTCCTCTCTACAACCTCGTCGTCGTCTCCTCGTTTGACGCCAAGAAGAAAAAAGAAAACATACCTCTTTCTGATCGACAGTAAAAGAAGAAGAACTACCTCTGATGGTTCTCCATCGTGGTGGTTCTCGCCAGCGTCGTCTCCAAGCGGTGGTTCTCCGTCTCTAAGCACATGTAAGTTCTCTCTCCCTCGATCCTCTCTTTCTTCAGTCTCCCCCTGGATCTTCCTCCCTCCCGATCTTTATCTCCTCTCTCTCCATCTCCTGATCTCTCTCTGTGCTTTCTCTCTTCCTCGAGGGGGAGAGCAGGGAGAGATCGAGAGGGGGAGAGAGATCGAAAGGAGAAAGAGCACAGAAAGTGATAGGGGGAGGAGAGAGAAAGGTCGGGGGTAAAATATCAGAGAGACTGAAAGACGCGGGGGTATAATTGAATAGCATATTGTAAATTTAATTATGAATTATAATAAATAGCATAACTAAAAATTATGAATTATGATTAATTATGAATTATTGTAGATTGAATTATGAATCTTTTTATAGATTGAATAGCATGGCTAAAAATTTGAATTATAATGAAATATGCGGATCATATTGTTGTTTGTGTAGATAGAATTATGAATTATAACTTATGAATGTGAAAAATTATTGTGATACTTGCTAAAAATTGTTGTGAGACTTGCTAAATATGTTATATATTGTTTTGATATTTTTTTAGATTTTTAAATTATTTTTCTATTTATAAAATTCTTAAATATAGTATATATATTTATTTTTATTTAATAAATATTAAATCACGTAACCTATGTTATGCGTTATGTTATAACATATGTTAACATAACAGAAGAAAAATGTTATCATTACGTTATCGTTATTTTAAACATTGCTACGCGTCTACAGCAGTCACGTTCAGGTTTGAGCCTCGGTCGCCTCCCAGGTAACTTTGAATACTTCATTCAGTTATTCTTGCTACTTAATTGAGATAGCTAGCTATTCCAATCTGTCGCAAGGTAGAACTTATTGACTGTTGCTCACTAAATAGTGAGTTGTGTGATTCTAGCCTTGAGTGAAAATCTGACTTAATATTAACTGTGAAACTAAATTAATTTGAATTTACGATTACTTGACTCAACTCAGAATTAACTGTGTTAGCATGTGTTTTGTCACTGTCTCCACATTATATTTTCTTAATCACGCGTTAATTTACATAGTTTAAAGTTGGTATTATCTTTCATTAATTTAATTTATGACTCCTCATAGGACAGTTTGCATTTAGGATCAGTTAGAATCTTGCATGCCTGCTAGAAATGGTAGAATTTTTTCTGTAGGAGAACTTCAGCACCTATGAACTCTAGCATTCAGGATACACTTAACACACTCATTGACAAGATAGAAAAGATGGCCAGCAGCTACAAGATGTTAGGGATCAGATTGATGTTAATTGTAGAGATCTAGCAATCCGAATTGATAGGTTAGAAACCAATTGGAGGAGAACCACGGAGGAGAAAATTTTTCGAAATGGCAGTAGATCTCCCAGGCGAGAGCGAGTGCAACCGTACTATACAGCTGACGCTGATGCCCAGTATATCAAGAGAGTTAAAGTCGATGCTCCTTCCTTCGACGGGCGCTTGGACCCTCATGTTTATATAAACTTGCAGTTGGTTATGGACCGATATTTCCTTTGGCATGACATGTCTGAGTCAAGAAAGATTCGATTGGCAGTAATGAAACTAACGGGACAAGCGAGATAGTATTGAGAAAACCTTGAGAGGATGATGAGGTAAAGAAGGGAAGACCCAGTGAAAACTTGGGAAGGCATGAAGGAGAAGTTTATGTTAAAGTACGTCTCACCGTCATTCAGTCAGCAATTATTGGACAAGTGTAACCACTGGACTCAAGGGAACAAGTCAGCCACCGATTGCATTGTTAAATTTGATGAATATTTGAATCGGTGTGGAGCAATCGAGTTAGTCTCCCGAACAGACCTTATCTAGGTTCAGGTCTGGTCTTAGGGATGATTATCACTGAGAGCTCATCGCTCGAGGCATTACGACTCTAGAACGGCATATCAGGTAGTCACTGACTTAGATGAGTCTAGAGGATCCTATTTTCACCGAACTGATTTTAGGGATAACTCTAAAACCGCCACTACTAGCAAGTCAAGTTTTAGCCTACCTCTTCTTATCCCAAGCAAACCTACCTCTAGTTTCTCTAGCGTTAAACCAGCAGGTCGTTCTAGTGCAAAGTTAATCACATCCGAAAGGAGGACGGTTAGTGAACCAGGAAAGGTCAACCCAAGAGCCCAATGCTACTGGTGTCAATGGTATGGACACATTGCCAGCTAATGCCCGATTCAAATCAAAACCCTCTTCGTGGAAGTTCTCATTGAAGATATAGAAGAAGAGAATGATGGAGAAATGGTTGTGCACCAACAAGATGATGACTCGGATGCCTTAGTAGAAGAGTATGATAGTAGAAGAGTATGAGTTCAATTGGTGCATCAGAACTGTGAAAGTGACAGGCCTACCTCCTAGTGTAGGTCGAGCCCAATTAGGAGTGGTTAGGTGCACCTTAGCCCAGCCTGAGCCACTCAACGACTGGAGAAGGACTGTCATATTTTAAACTTGCACAAAAATTTAAAACAAGTGCTGCAAGGTGATAGTGGATAGTGGCAGTTGCGTCAAAGTTAATCACCACCTTGGGGATGAGACCGGTGAAACATCTAAACCCCTACCAGGTCACAAGGATCGACGCTATATCCATAAATGTTCAGGAGAGATGTCAAATTCTCATCCAGTTTGTCACGTGCACAAATAATGTGTGGTGTGACATACTCCCCATGAATGTTGGTCATATCATTTGGGCCGACCATGGTTGTTCGACTTAGATGTGATCATATATGGACATACCAACCAATGTTCGTTTGTCCATAATGGAAAAAAGAGTGAAGATTATGCCGAATCAACCGAAACCACCAACCCGAGAAACAGTGATTGACAAAGGTAAAGACAAAGTGGATGTCCTAACTCCTAGAAAGAAGGGTGATAAGGGCAAAAGTAAGATGGTAATGAATTTGATTAGCCACGATCAAATTGAAAAGAGCTTGCATGAGGGTTCTACTTGTTATGCACTCGTGACTCGAGAGGCTGCTCGAATGATCGAGGTGCATATCCCTGAGCACATTAAACCAATCCTGAAAGAGATTTCCGAAATCTTCCCACAAGATCTGCCATGTGAGTTGCCTCCCATGCGAGACATTCAACATACTATTGACTTAGTCTCAGGAATAATTTTGCTAAACCTGCCCCACTACAGAATGAGCCCTACCGAACATGCGGAGTTATAACGGCAGGTAGGAGAGTTACTTGATAAGGGCTTCATCAAAGAGAGTTTGACAAGGGCATCACATCACCATCTGTAATCACTCGAGAGAAAAGGAAAGAAAAGCACAAGATAGATGACAGAGCTCAATCTCGTATATATTATAACTTTATAAACATTTTCTCTTCAAGAAATTTTTTCTAGCAAAAGAATATGAAATGTATAAGAGTTTATACTATAGTTTATACTATGATATTATCTTTGTATTTGTTAACTATTTCGCACAACTAATTGTAAAACTAAATTTAACTTATAGCGTGATGTAAATATTATTTATTTATTTATTTTTTTTGAAGCCACCACCACATAAAATTTGGCCATTTTTTTTGTTAAGTGCACACGTGCTAGAAGACTAGTGAGAACTGTAGTTTTATTCGCATTGTTTTGCTCCAAAAAAGTGAGTAGTGTGATTCCATTTGTTGCGGGAATTCTGACAGGGTGAATAGAATTCCCCATCGGAGTTGAATCTAATTGTGATAAGGTGAAAACATGATTAATCTTCTATCTGATTGGAAGGCAATTTATTATAATGTAATTCCATAGCTAGATTTGATCTGGTCTATTTATTCATGGAGGTCCTGGAGGATAGATTAATAGATAGTTACAAAGTTTCCTCTTCAATGTTATCACAATACCTATCCCACCCGACCACAAAACACCAAAAACACACACCAGCACCCTAAAAAAAAAATAATAATACCGCACTTTCAAAAAGCTTGGGTGTTTCAATTGACTAGCCGATACGTTCTTTCATCCTTCGTACCAACTTATTTACAACCCCACCTAGATGTTGCCTCGCCATCATTTGCTTTTTCTGTTTCTATTTCCTCAAATAATCATTTTGATCTCAACTAGAATATCCCTGGTTGTTTGCTTAAGAAGAGGAGGATACGAAGCATTAGGTCTGTGTATTAAGATAGGCATTTGATGATGGGGCTCGAAAGGATGCCGAAAGAAATGGAGTATTTCCCCCCTCCTTTTATGTTGGGTTGCAATTTATGTGTGAGAAGCCTTTCTGGGTGTCTTTCCTAATTTTTGTTTTTTTTTTCACGAGCATCTTGCTTTAGCTTTGGAGTTTTACACATCACATAGGTCATGTCAGCATTCTTTATGCTTCTGAGGTTATGGCACATGAAACCTTTGGTTTTCTTTGATGAGCAGTTGCTTTAATTAGTTTGTAACAAGGAGCTTGCTAACAGATCATTTTAAAATTTTGCAGCTTGTGAAGGTTAGTGAAAACCTTAGCATATGTGAATCGCAGCTGAAGTTTGTAATCGAAGCCTGGGAACAGGTATTAATTTACTTAGTATTGTGTATTGATCTCTGGATGGCATAATTCTCTTGGTACTCTATGGGCTGGAAAATCTCCAACTTATGATGTTAGTATTTGATGATGCGGATAGTGGAGTGTAGGAGGGTACTTAGATGGACATATGCCTGTGGATATTACATTCCTGAGCAAGAAAATGCCAAGAGGCAGTTGTTTGAGTATCTGCAAGGTTCTTAATCATTTCATCTAATCTGGAGTTGATTTGGTTTTAATGTTGTTCCCCCTTTTTGATGAAAACCTTTGTGAAAATAGGTGAGGCTGAATCTGGCTTAGAACGGCTCCATGCATGTGCGGAGAAAGAACTCCAAGATTACTTTGATGCGGAAAGTCCATCAGGAGATTCAGAGGAGTTTATTGCTTTCCGCTGTAAACTAGCTGGATTGACCAGGTATCTTGCAACTTGAACATTGCCTGCTATATACAGAGCTGCACCTGGGGCTTCTACTTCATATATAAAATTTTCTTTATTGGGGTTATGTAGAAAAGTGAACTAAGATGAATTATCTCTATCTATTGTTCTTAGGGCCTGTTTGTTTCACCGTAAAACGTCACAAATCGTAAGTCGTAAAACTTATTTTCCATTTTTCGATGTTTGTTTCGCTGAAAAACAACTTACAAAATGCAACTTTCATTTTTTTCACTTGCAGTTGCTACAGTTAATTTTGTGGTCAAATAAATCTCACTTTTACTCTCATATTTTCTCACTTGCAGTTGCTACAGTTAATTCTGTGGTCATGTAAATCTCACTTGTAAGTTCAAAACAGTTACTTGATAATCAACATATAATTTAATATTATTAAATATTTAATATTTTTAAATATTTTAATAGTGTTCAATTTCTTATTAAATTATTTAATTATTTTATATTTTTAATCTTTAGTTTTTTTATTATTTGTTAATATTGTTTTAATATTTAATATTTTATTATTTTAATTTAATATTTTTATTTAATATTGTTATTTAATACTTTATTATTTTATTAATTCTTATACCAATTTTTAATATTTTATTTAGAGTTAATATTTTATTAATATAACAATATTATACGTTAATGTAAAATTATTATATATTTAATTATTTATTTTTTAATATAAATAATTACTTTATTAATATTATAATATACTTTATTATTATATTAATATTCTATTATGTGAATATTGTAATAATAATTCATTATAATAATACTACAATAATAATTTTTTAGTAAAATTATAATTATATTTTACTTTGTTAATTTTATATTTTATAATATTAGAAAAATATTATAATAAAATTTACTATTGTAATAACTTTAAGTATTTTATAATATTATAGCTATATTTTATTATTTTTCTTAAGGTTTTTTAATATTTATGTTTTATTAGTATTCTTAAAATTTTATTAACGTTCTTTAGATTTTTCGTAAATTTTTTTATTATTTATTTAGTTAAATATTTAGTAATATTTCACTAAAATATACTAATATTTTATTAATATTATTGTTATAAATAAAATATGTATAATATTTTATCTCAAATTTATTAATACAATTTAATTTACAATAGTAGATTTAATTTAATGGTATTTATAATATTTAAATCACTGCTACAGTTAATTTTGTGGTCAACTTTTCCACTTACACTTTTACATTATCAACCAAACACCGTAAAACACAATATACTTTCCCATTTACACTTTCACTTTATCAACTAAACACTGTAAAACACAATATATTTTCTCTGTGCAGTTCACTTTCTCATTCTTATTTTACAACTTGCGGCGTTTTGCGGCGAAACAAACAGACCCTTAATGTTATATATGTCAGACAAGTAGATATTGGAAATTTTTTATGCCCTTAACTCTGTTGGCAGGAAGGGAATTCAGGCTAACTGACATGTTCCACAATTTTTAACTTGCAATTATTTTCAGCTATATTGGTTGCATATGCTCATTCAGGGTCTCCAACGTTTGTTCTATAGTGCTGATATGAATAGTCCTGTCTCATGTAGATTCTTACACTTGGGCCTGTTTCGTTAAGGGTGGAAGTGAGGAAGTGAGGAATTGAGGAAGTGGTAATAATTCCCTTTGGAACTTAGGAATTGGTTAGTAAGTTTTTCGGTGTTTGGATGTTGTTAGGAAGTGTAGTTTGAAAAATATTTTTTCTTTTCCGGTATTTGGATGGTAATGTGAAAGTGAAAGCGGAAAAGTTGACCACAAAGTTGACCGTAAAATAATATTAAAATAAAAATTAATTAAGAAAAATAAAAAATGGACTGTAATTAGAATGCAAGTGAGATTTACATGATCAAAAAATTAACTGTTTTGTGTTACAACTTATTACAAATGAGATTTACATGACCACAAAATTAACTGTAATACTCTGGAAGTGAGGAAATGATTGTGTAAAAGAGAAAAGAGAAAAGGAAATAGGATTTTCTTATTTTCCTTTTCCGGTGTTTGGATAGATAGGAAAGTGAGCAATTATACTTCCCTATTTCCTTACTTCCGCCCACTTCCTTGCAACCAAACAGCCCCAATTGTGATATGAGTAGTGTGATAGCCATGTCTCACTCAAGGCCATCTTCTCATGGAGACTATTTCTCAAGTCTCTCTCACCTTTCTATAAGTACATTATTATACTTATTCTGCGTCTCTCAAGTCTCTCTCACCTTTCTATAAGTACATTATTATACTTATTCTGCGTCTCTGGTGAAGCTTAAGATCCAATCTCTCTCTCTCTCTCTCTCTCTCTCTCTCTCTACCTCAAGATCTGATCTTTTGCACCTGTTTTTTGTTTTAATTTTGGCAGTGTGACACTGAACTATTTTGAGAACCTTGTTCATGCCTTTGAGGCTGGGTTGAAGGAGATGAGATCCTCCCAAGATGATGATCACCAGGAGACCCTGGCCAGCTAGGCATCAGAGTCCAAGAAGGGTGGTAAGAGCAAGGGAGCCGGCAATTGAGCGGCGGCAGTGCAGTCACTGCCCGTATGTCAACCCGAAGACTACTGACGAATGTGAGGTGTGTGAGCACCACCTCTAGGCCTGTAGCTTCAGGGAATCAATCTTTTGAGTGAAAGGTGTGGCACCTCCCCTCCCCTCGCAACCAAAAGATGGAAGAAGGTTTGGGCCATTTTGGTAGAATTTCGGTTTATGGTCAACTTATGTGTGGGGAGAGGGTCATGCTTGGCTGCTGCCTTTTGTACTTTGTTGTGAATATCAAATGTAATCTTGTAACACTCCAAATGGATGAAACAGGAGAGCTGTGCTTTCCATGGAAGTGCTTTTAATTGGTAAGTTAACAAGGAAGCTATATCTGTACACACATTATACCTACATGTTTTATTTTATTTCCACGCGTCTCTCATTTTCAATTTGAGCAGAAAGACCTCTATCTGGCCTCTTCATATATGGGCGCGCGCGCGCGCATGCACACTGAGAGACTAGTTGAGCGATCGCGCATGCACGCTGAGAGAGTAACGTTGATAAGTGTACGTGCGCGTCATGCGTACACACTGAGAGATTGTTTTTACATTTGGAGCAGATGGCAACCTGTAAAAGAGATTGAAGTCATGGTATGCAAAAGGTATTGAGGAATTATTGTCAAAATATAGACATGTGAAGGACTAATGCAAAGAAAACATATTTAGGATTGCAGGTGACTTAATTTTCTAGGTTCTGGGGTTGTAAGGATAGTACCAAGGCTTGTTTAGTTTCTAAACATGCAACTTTTGGTTATTTCGACAAGATTTACTGGTAAAAAACCAAGTTAGACAGCAAAAATAGCATACAAACAGAAAAATGCAGTGAGAATGATGTTCAATCTTTAATTATCAGCAAAAAATGAATGACATGTTGAAAACCATGCATAGTTCTTATACTTCCAAGCCAAGCTATATATTGTAAAGGTGTGCCTCCACTTAAAATTTACAGACTTTCAATCCCTTGAAAACCTTTATTGGATGTTATATGTGCCACATATTCAAACTGTATAATTATATTACTTGTGCTAATAGATGTATCATGTCCTCTCTGCCTCCAGTTGATGAATCTAGAGTGCTGGTTCAAGGGTTACATTCTGCACTATCTTAGCTCCCTTGTTTTGGCCATGTAAAGTCCTATGTGATGCAGCATCTCCTGCAGGGATACAAAACAAGCAAATCAAATGAATAGAATGCTCGTGTTTTCTAACTAATATCATTATGAACGAGGTTCTTTTACCTGGGGATGAGCTAGTGATCCTTTGATGTTTCTAGCAACATCAGCTGGGAAGTCGAAAGTAGCACATCCGCGTGAATACACCACAACATCTCCCAAGGGCGGCACAAGACCGATGTTTCTAGCTGAAAGTGTGGAGCACACAAAGTCTAGCACACAGATGTCTGTGCACACTCCCATCACCAGAAGCTGCATAAAATTATCGTTAGTCAGAAGTTGCTAGCTATCGCCTTCAAATTACCCAAGCTAACCTAATTCGGAAAGTAATTAACTGAAGAGAGCTCTTTAATCTTCAGTCGACATACACTTACCACTTTGATCTCATTAGTCTTTACCCAATCGGCAAAAGTATTAGTTCCATCCTTTTCTATTGAACCAATAAACCCATCCATGCAATCTTTGCGTTTAATTGTCACATTTGGTTCATTCTCCAGCCACTGAAGCGCTGCATTTTTTTTTTTTTTTCAGTTGAATGCAATTGGCTCAATTATATATCATACTAAATAATAAGAATAGCACAAAAGAAAAAAATCTAGCACATAGAGTTACCTGAGTGAATCAAGAACATGAAAGAAAAATAAATATAAGACATCAAGTTTTCTTTAATTTCCTTCCAACTGGGGAGAAAAAAGAAGTCGTGTACCTTCCCCTCCTTCACATTTCTTGAAACAACAGTCATCCCAGATACAGAAGAAATTTCCGCGATTAGGAAGAAAATTATAGCTCAAGCCAAACCCTACTTCTGCTTGTTTTGAGCAAGGGAGGAGGGTAAATTTCACGACTCAATTTCCTCAACCTCGGCCTAAGTTTTGTGCATGTAACACATACAAAGTGTTTGACATAATTGAATCATACAGCATGCTTATATACGTGCATGCACGATATATAATGGGGCGTGTTATATTGAAAATTGGAAATAGCGTTATATTACCTGGAACCAGATCTTCTTCGCCTGAACCTACTATGCAGTGAGGAGGATAAGGAGGTTCTGGCTTGTTTGGATGGTGAGAATCAAGGAACACCATAACTGGCCATTCCTTCTCACAAAACACCTTGGCAAACTTTTCGGCCTCGCCCACCATCTCTGATATCTGTCTATTAGGCACTGTTGGGGCCTGCAGAAAATTAAAGAAAATTATGAAACAGTTGTTAATACTTCTCCAGACCCATAACAATCTCATTACTTAGAAGAACTCAGAGTATTCTTTTTTTTCCTTTTTCCAATAAGGAAAACTAATTAACAAATTGCTTATACAGAATCAATTTAGATAGTCCTTTTAGCTGAAAACTCAGATAGACCAACTAAGTTGAAAAACCAATTCAGTAGTTTAATCTTAAAACTTCAAAGCATCTTACAGAGTTTGTGCCTATTGCCTATGCAAAATGAATTTTCAAATAGCAAGAAAAGCAATTGTATCCACTTACTGAATTTGATTCATGTGGCTGTTCAAGTATTATAGATCATCATAAACAATAGTCCTGATTTAAGATCCAGATGGGGAATCTAATTTCTCTATGAACCCCAATTTTCAGCTTGCAGCAGAAAAATCAAGATGCCCAATTGTAGATTCAAACAGATTGAACTCCTCTATGGTTACAAGATGGATCATAATAGAACTTTAGGGACACAAAGAGACTGATTACCAAACAATTAAATATCAAAAACTATGAGACAAGAATATATTCATGCAACTGAACTTAACTGCACTAGCTAGAAAGAGTCAAAGAAAAACTTTAAGGCATCAAAAGAGTAAGAACAATAATCAGCAGAAAATTCAGAGAGGTGTGGGAAATTACAAGATTGCCAGCTCCCACAGTGCAGAAGCCATTGAGGATGTCAACAAGAACCAGCCCAACTTTCCTCCCCAGTTCCACTTCATGCAGAAGAGCCAAGTCCTCATCATGCTCAAACCCCATCTCAGCCTTCAACACATCAACCATTCTTGTCTCTGAACCCATCTCTCTCTCTCTCTCTCTCCCCCCCCCCTCTGAACTGATGAGGGGTTGATATTTATTGGAGTAAGGATCAGATACTGACTTTGATTATTTTTGTATTTGATTATTTGAATTACACAACAATGAGACACGTATACCTGAATCACCCATTTTTTCAAACATCCCACCTTCATTGATTTATGATTTGGGGCCGTTTGTTTCGCGTAAAACTCCGTAATTCGTAAATGACTTACTACCCAGTTACAACTACGGCGTTTGTTTGGACCGTAATTCGTAAAACACTTACGTAACTCAACTAACACTCACTTGCAACCCAGTTACCACTCACTTACAGCCCAGTTACAGTTAATTTTGTGGTCATACAAATTTGTATTATTTTTTATATTAATATTAAATTTTTTAATATTTAACTTTTTTAAAGTATTAAAACTTTTAAAATCACCAAACAGTTAATTTTGTGGTCAACTTTTTCACTTAAGACTTATATATTACGACAACCAAACACCGTAAAGTACAATACACTTTCCCACTTTACAATTTTATATTACCAACAAAACACCGTAAAATTTACATACATGTAACTTATTTACAATTGTAAAAGACTTTACCAATTACAACTACGAATTACGGCCAGTTACGACAACCAAACAGACTTAGAGTTGATATGACACCAAAATTTATGCTGTTTGAAGGAGTGGATTCCAAAAGGATAAACTGCAACTTCTATATACCTGTTTGGTTAAGGGGGAAGTGAAGAAGTGGTATTAGTTCCCTTTAGAACTTGAGAATTGGTTAGTAAGTTTTCCGGTGTTTGGATGATGTTGGGAAGTGTGGTTTGGAAAATGTTATGTCTTTTCCGGTGTTTGGATGGTAATGGAAAGTGAAAGTGGAAAAGTTGACCACAAAGTTGACCGCAAAATAATATTAAAATAAAAATTAATTAAGAAAAATAAAAAATGGATTGTAATTAGAATGCAAGTGAGATTTACATGATCAAAAAATTAACTGTTTTATGCTACAACTTATTATAAATGAGATTTATATGACCACAAAATTAACTGTAGCACTCTGGAAGTGAGGAAATGGTTGTGTAAAAGAGAGAAGAAAAAAGGAAAAGGGGTTTTCTTATTTCTTTTTCCGGTGTTGGATAGATATGAAAGTGAGCAATTATACTTCCCTATTTTCTTACTTCCGCCCACTTCCTTACAACCAAACACACAAAGCTAACATAAACAGCAAATATGCCAGCATTTGTCATCATTATTTGTCTGCCATCTGACTTTCAGAAATTTTTTTTATAATTGTAACTCAAATTGGAATCAAATTTCCAAGGGCCGCCATGTTTGACTGTCTGCAATCCTCTCTCTCTTGTCATTGTAGCCCTTTTAACTTCATAGTTTTGTTTGCGCAAAATTATAAGATAATATCATACTTTCCTTTGATGTTCAAATTTTAGGTTTGAATGTCTCTATCTGCAATAGTCTGGACGATATTCAAATTTAAAAAAAAAAAAAAAAAAATACAAGAACGCATTATCATAGACTTATCAACGATCCTCAAGTTCACGATCGACATTACTAGTAATTTATTGATAAAGATTTATGTGTGCAACAAAAGGATCAAGAAATATATTATTGTGATATTAATAGTTTCTATAAAGAGTTTCCAGTGAGAGCTCCTTTACTATAATATAAGCCTCTTTCTTTTCTTTTCTTTTCTTTTCTTTTTTTGGGTGCTTTCCTCTCCAATCTCAGTTTTCTTCCACCATAAAAGTTTTAATTGAAGGCTACGAACAAATAGTCTAACATAGACTAGACATGAGAATGATCTTGGATATATAAGAATTTGAACAACTCCACCTAATAAGCTAGTGATCATGCTCCAAATCTTTCAATTGGTATCAGAATTATGTCCCGAACTTAGTCATTAAAGTTAAACTTGTAAGAAAGCTCTTTGTTCGAGAAGAAATTGTTGAGATTTGAGTTGAATAAATTGTCCCACACCGTGTATTGCAGTAAAAGCTCAGGCAAATATTTTTAGTAATTTAAACAAAATGATTTAAGTGTACTCGCTTGACTTTCTTGACAATGAAGTACTACAGTGAAAAGACATCTCCATGGAAACAATTATAAAGACGTAGTTTTGCAAATTGACTATTTCTAATAATTATTATTCGAGGAAAAGCTCAATTATATATTTATATACTTTTCATGCACCGAAAAAAAGCACCATATTATTGAATTTTTTGAAGGCTAAATGACATGAATAAATAAGTATTCAAGCATAACTAGTTGGATCTTGACATATGTTGTTAAGATTAAAGTTGTTACAAGAAAACATCTTATCATAATTTTTTGACATAGTCTTCATGGGGAGGTTTTGATGATCTTTTTGGAGTACACTGCAGATGGGCGACATAAGTTTTTGACTGGTGCTGTTGCGGGACGATGATTTGCTCCTTTACGGTCTTCTTTGATGTTTGTTGTAACTTTATTTTAACCCGGTGTGTTTGTTTTTTATTTTCTTTTATATTGTTCATTTGTTTGTTTTCATAAAAAGCTTTTCAATGTAGTACGTGGAATCGTTCCGGTTCACCATTTTCTCTAAAAAAAAAATAATAATAATAATAATAGAAGCTAAAATGACTAAAAAGTTTGTAAAAAAAGAAAAGTAAATTAAAATTAAATTAGAAGGGTATATTTGAATGATTTCTAAAATAGGTTTTTGTGAATTAACTACAAGAATCCAACAATTAGCCTTCACTGTAACTACACAGGTAAAAAAAAAAAAAAAGGAAAAGAGAGAAAAATCATTCTCTAGTTGCTATGAGGCTGTTTGTTTAAGGAAATATGATCAGCGAAAAGCACTATTTAGTGGGGTCAGAGTGGGTACGATTGCTAAGCGTGTTTGGGGTGCTATTTCCCGTGAGCTGATGTGGCCGGCGAAAAACTTGTTGCAGGCTTTCGCGATCGTTCGCTTTGAAAACACTCATAAAGGTGCCATCGCTCATTTTTTTAATATTTTTGTTGGTTGTGTATTGGTTAGGGTTACTCTCCTCTTTCCCGCGGCGCTTTCATTTCCCCCTTCTCTCTCGCCCTCTACTGCGATTTCTTTGCAGATTCTTTAAAAATTCGCCTCCTTTATCAATGGAGTCTGTTGCCTTTCTAGGTCCAGATCTAACCTAATCGACCCTTTGAATTGCCGGAATAGTGTGGCTACATTTGTGTTTTTCACTTGTTGCCTGTGAGTTCAATTTTCTAGGATGAGCCTTCGTCTTGGTTTTTTTAGTTACATTGTTGGTTGATCTGTTCGATTCTTGGCGCTGATCTGCCCCTTGTATGTCTTTCTCACTGGATCCAATTTGGGGGAATCTGATACAGTCTGAGGAGAATCTGAGCTTCCAGTTGGTCCCTCCGTCTTCCAGAGCGATGATGACAGTTGGTCCCTCCGTCTTCCAGAGCGATGATGACCCTGTTCTCCAGAGCGATGATGAATTCTGAGCTCCCAGTGAGTCTCTGTTGAGTTCTCTTGTCCCTGTTAAGTCTCTATGTTCTTCAGAGTTCCCGGGTTTTTCAAATCTTCCCTCCTTCTTTGTTTGAATTGTAACGGTTGGGATGCGGCCTTTTCTTTTTGTTGATTTGCATTTGGGCCGGGTTTGGGGTCAAATATATGTTGTGGTCCAATTGGACCCGGCCCAACACGGAGGGGAATTTAAAGGGGAATTCTTCCTGATTTTGGATATCGATTGTTTTTGCCCTAAAAAGGGATTTCGTCCGCTCGCTGAGCTCACTGAGGAAGGAGAGCTCGTCTGAGCTCAAATTCGTGAAGCAATAAAGTTTTTCCTCTCCATCTTCCCCAAATTCCTTTGGTGCTGCCTGTTCTCCCTGTTCTTCTTTGTCTTTGCAGGTTGAGATGCCGCCAAGGAAGTGTTATCCGGCGACTGTCACGACGGCGGCGGCGACGCCTCAGGTGAGGGACGCATCAATGGTATCAGAGCCAGTCGCCGCAGCTACATCGGCACACGGCGACGGTCTTGGGGCTGGTCAATTTTGCTTGGGGAGATCTGCTCCTAGATCTGACCAGCCGAGCAAGTGGTGGTCTGATCAATGGGATCCCGGCGACAGCGACGATTTTGGAGGTGAATCCAATCCGCAAAGCTCAGCTGATGACGACGATGGCCGTGATTTCTTCAAGAAGCCTCAATTCTACGAGCTAGGTGGCCGACCGAGTCTTCTTGAAGGTCAGTGTTACAGTGGCAACTGGAGATCTGACTCACAAGAGAAGATGAAGCCTTGGGAAGCAAATCTCCGATCTGAGGCTAGGCGCCAAGGAGAATCAATAATGAGATCTGTCCAATTGTTCCGTGCTGCAAGATTCTGCAACGGTAATGGTGATCTGGTTCAAGAAGTTGGAGCTGGACCTCGCTCTCCGGCTGATCAGAGGAAAAAGGGTGCATATGTTGGAGGTCACCATTTCCAGGTCACTAAGGAGAAGGAGATTGGAATCCTAGACGAAATGCATAAGATGATTAATAGGTGGCGTCACGAGGATGCTGTACGTAGAGCTGCAGAATCAGCAAAAAATGGACCAAAGATCTCCTGTCACCCCACGCCCTACTCTATCAAGTTTTCAAGGTATGAAAACTGATCAAAAACTTGCTTCCAAATTAATTCTACAATGATTGGGATGCAGTAGATGATGATGGGGAGAAGGATGAGGAAGACTGGGCCAGCGTTGGTGAAGATGGTGAGTATGACAATGGGGATATTCCAGTAGAGGAGTCTGACTCTGAGGAGCGAGCAGAGGACGTAAGTGGGGACATCGGTGTTGACAGTGTTGTGGAAGTGATCTTTGAAGAAGGTGTTCGACGAAATGTCAATGAGACGAACATCAACCCTGACTTTCACACTGCTATTCATACTGGTGTCCAAATTGCTAAGACATGTTCCTATGGTGCGGCTAGCCCAACTACTATCGTGAGAAGCAAGGGCAATGTGAGGGTGCATGAGGTTATGTTGTGGAATGTCACCTCTCTCTCTTTTGGCCGGGAGTATTTGAATGGAGGAGGCACAAGGAAATGGTGAAAAAACTCCAGTATCTTTCCCCAGAGCCACCTCCACTGTACTTCAACTATTCTGCATCTTCCAATGGCATGCAGAGAGCCAGGCATGAAGAGTTGATTTCTTCACTTGTAACAAAGAAGGATATGATCATTACCAGGAGGGTTGAATTCTTCACTTGTAACAGTAGGAAAGGTTTCAGGACAGTTTTTGATCCTGGAGGCAATCCTTGTGGTAAGATTTCTTCCTTCGTAGGCCTACTAGCAGGGGCCCTTATTGAAGAAGAGCTTGTCCAGCCTTTGCATACCCTACACTCTGAACTTAGTCCTCTTCCAATTGTTGTTGCATCACTGGAACAAGTCTACAAGGCTAGGAGCACAGGAGTGAGGTATTCAGTGCACATGGCCAGTCCAGAATTTCCACATGATTGGCAAGCACAAATACTTGATTGGTTTTGCTGGTGGGAAGAGTACCTTAGTGGAGCTCATAAACTTCAATTGATGGAGGAAAGTGGGAGTAAGGATTCGCTAGACCCCATAGCTATGGAAAAGAGAGGAGAGTTGCTAGACAGTGAGAATTGGTCGAATGCTGGGATCAATGGGCAAATTGATGCAGGGGCTAGTTTACCTGGTGTCTTGTATTACCAGGTTAGAGAAAAACAGAGTTTTGAAAATGAAAATAAGGAGTTAATTAAGGGTCCTGATGAACCTTGGGAAAATGTGGGTGATGTTGGACTGAAACAAGACCCTTGGTCATATAGAGCCATCAAGAGTGGACAAAATGCATATCCATTTGATCCAGGTGGTGTCATTGTGGATGAAGGAGAGCTTAACATGGCCATTTTTGCCTTAAAACTCTCCAACTGGGTGTTGCAAAGGAGTTCCACTTAAGCCCATTAGTGTGGAGAATTTTTAATTTTGATTGGCATTTTAATTTTTCAGGATGCTCCTACTTGCCATGATGCTTGGACTTGTCTATAATGTAATATCAGATAAAACTGATTTCTTGAGAAAAGGGAAAAGGGAAGTGATAGTGATTTTGTGTCGATGAAAGGACCCAGGCCACTGAACCAGGTGATGGTGCCCAAGCAATGTTGGAGGATTCTCAACTTGACAAAATAGAAGATGGATGGGTGACCTTAGCTTTCTCCTACAAAGGCAAGGGAGTGCAAGAGCCTGAGTGTCAAAACACTTGCACCATTCACCAGGGATGCTTGACTCGGCAAGTTTGAAGAACCATCTAACAAGGACAAGTTTTTAAAGATCAACGAGCATGTCCACTTTGCTGTTATGAGGAGATGAGCCAGTGTGGGGTTGGGATACTTTAGCTCGACCTTGAGGACAAGGTCGATTTTAAGGGGCGAGCTTTGATACAGTCTGAGGAGAATCTGAGCTTCCAGTTGGTCCCTCCGTCTTCCAGAGCGATGATGACAGTGGGTCCCTCCGTCTTCCAGAGCGATGATGACCCTGTTCTCCAGAGCGATGATGAATTCTGAGCTCCCAGTGAGTCTCTGTTGAGTTCTCTTGTCCCTGTTAAGTCTCTATGTTCTTCAGAGTTCCCGGGTTTTTCAAATCTCCCTCCTTCTTTGTTTGAATTGTAACGGTTGGGATGCGGCCTTTTCTTTTGTTGATTTGCATTTGGGCCGGGTTTGGGGTCAAATATATGTTGTGGTCCAATTGGACCCGGCCCACACGGAGGGGAATTTAAAGGGGAATTCTTCCTGATTTTGGATATCGATTGTTTTTGCCCTAAAAAGGGATTTCGTCCGCTCGCTGAGCTCACTGAGGAAGGAGAGCTCGTCTGAGCTCAAATTCGTGAAGCAATAAAGTTTTTCCTCTCCATCTTCCCCAAATTCCTTTGGTGCTGCCTGTTCTCCCTGTTCTTCTTTGTCTTTGCAGGTTGAGATGCCGCCAAGGAAGTGTTATCCGGCGACTGTCACGACGACGGCGGCGACGCCTCAGGTGAGGGACGCATCAGAATCTTTCTTAGGGCTTTGGCGATGACGAAACTCATCTGAGCCTTTGTAGTTGGAGCTGTATTCCCCCCTCTCTGACGATCTTTCTGTAGAGAGAGGTAAAAACAAAGGAGGATAGAGTTTTTTAGCTCTATGCCAGAGGTTCGATCGACCGTGCGGTCGACCGACTTGCACAAGAATTGAAATCGGTTGACCGAACGGTGGACCGACGTTGCACGAGGAAAAAGACCCCATTTGGTCGGTCGACCTGCCGATCGCACCGACATTTTCTGTAAGTCCTGCAGTTTGAGCGGTCGACCAGGCAGAGCAGTTTTGGACTTGACTTGGAGCTGATTTTGGGGGTGTTTTCTTCTCTCTATAAAAGGAGACTTGAACCCATTTCTAGGGTTAGAGATTTCTGAGTAAGTTCTTGAGAGAACCAATTGTAATTCTCTTGTAATCTTGTGTAAATCATCGATAGATTTCTCTCTTCTGCCCCGAAGACGTAGGCATCTTGCCAAACCTCATAAATTTTGGTCTCCCTCTCTCTTGTGTGTTTGTGATCTAGGATTTGTTCTTTGGCTGGTTTCTAGGTCAACAAGGGGTATCAGAGGTCTAGGCAACGCTTGGGCTTTGTTTGGTGGAGTGAATCTTAATGGAGCTTGGATCTTGTGGACCTGAGACTTGGAGGGATAAAATCAGATTTTTACAATATTGGATGTCATCTTCAATCTTTTAGTGGAGAGATCAATTGAAAACTTTTCTTAGGGTTTCAATTGGGGGTAAAAATCTAAACTTTATTATTTGTATTCTTTTCATAGTTGTTCCGTTTGTGTAGTTGAGAATATTGGGAAAATGGCTAGAGAAATATCCAGTGTGAGTGATTCTTTTGTAGTAAAAAACATTCAAAATGTTCATCACATGAAGATAGATGTGGTGAAGTTTAATGGTACAAACAATTTTAGATTGTGGAGATCTGAGGTAATAGACGTGCTGAATGTGCAGAATTTGGAGAATACTCTTGAGCTTCAAGAGAGACCTGCGGAAATAGATGAGAAGATTTGAAAGAAGATAAATAGGATAGCGTTTGGCGTCATTCGGTGTTGCTTAACACAGGATTTAAAGTATGATGTGATAAATGAGACTTCTGTGAAAAAGATTTGGGAGAATATTGAGAGAAAATACTTAATGAAGAGCATTAAGAACCGCTTGCATTTGAAGAGGAGACTTTATCGTTCCAATTGAAGAGAGGAACCTCCATTAGTGAACACATCAACATCAACATGAAGCTTATCGTGGATTTGGCAAACTTAGATGTAGTGATCGTTGATGAATACAGGGCATTGATATTATTGAGTTCTCTCCTTGATGAGGGATACAAGACCTTTGTGCTTACATTGATCAATGGGAGAACATCTCTTAGCTACAAGAAAGTGACCGCTGCTCTTGTGAATCTCGAACTGAGGAGGAAGGACAAGGAGTGTTCTACCAGTGACACATCAGCAGAGGTGTTGACTGTGAGAGGAAGTAGTCCAAATTGAAGAAAAGAAAATCAGTAGAAATTCAATTGAAAGCCCATTGCTGATAATCATAAATTGGAAAGGATCAGTGTGCCTTCTGTAAAGAGAAAGGACACTGAAAAATTGATTGTCCAAAGCTCAATAAGTCAAAAAAGGAGTCACGATCAGATGCCAATGTCGTAAGGTCAAATGGTAATGATTCTGACTTTTCTTGCTTTTCACTCTCTATTACACTATCAGGTTATCATTCAGATGCGTCTGAATGGGTATTTGATACAGGATCTACCTACCACATTTGTCTCAGAAGAAAGTTGTTTGCTAGCTTTGAGGAGCTGGATGACAGTTTGATGTCCACAGGAGACGATCATACATGACAGGTAGTTGATAAGGATACAATTCGTATCAGGATGTATGATAGGACATTGAGACAGTTGAAGGAGATTAGATATATTCCTCGTATGACGAAGAACTTGATCTAAGTTGAAGCTTTGGAAGCGGAGGGTCTTAGAGGGACTCTTGGAGAAGGCGTTCTCAAGATGTCTAGCAGGTCGTTGGTTATTCTGAAGGACATTAGACGCAACAATGTGTACTATTTGATGGGTAGCGCAGTTACTAGACTGGCGTCTTCATGACAGTTGGATGACGATTCTATCAGATTATGGCACAGTGGGCACAGATAAGTTGGCTTGAAGTTAGATCAAGCATTGAGAGGTGCATCGACCTGCCATTTGGAAGCACATGACAGTAGTGCTCTGAAAAAAAGAAGGTGAAATTCGGTACCAATACTCACCATTGCATGGTCTTCTTGATTGTGTTCACGTGGATGTTTTGGGTCTTACCAAGAATGCATCACTTGGAGGCCATCGGTACTTTTCTTAGTTGTAGATGATTACTTTAGGCATTATTGGATATACCCTATGAGACATATAGTTGAAGCCCTAGAGTTGTTGGTGAAGTGAAAGAATCTGATGAAAAATCAGACAAGTAGAAAGATCAAGGTGCTCCGGTATGATCATGTTGAGGAGTACATGGATTCTTTCCTACAATTTGCCCAGAACATGGTATTGAGACCCACTTCACAGATGAAAAAATTTGGTGTAGCCAGAGAGGTGAATCGTGCCTTGCTGGAGAAGGTTCGATATTTGTTATCTAATGCATCATTGGACAAATCATTTTGAATTGAGGCGATTGACTATGGTAGTCATCTCTTGAATAGGCTACCAACGACTACGATAGGAGCTAAGACTCCTTTAGAGATTTGATCAGTTGAAGCTACTCGCGACCATGATTCACTCAGAGCATTTGGTTGTCCGGCTTATATTGATGTCAAGAAAGACATGTTGAACTCTAAGGTGAACAAATTGGTGTTTTTAGGATACAACAAAGACTTGAAAGGCTACAAGTTATGAGATTCGAGAAATAAAGAGTTTGTCTCAAGCAGACATGTTACATTGGATAAGGTTTCAATAGTGAAGCCTACTGTCTCCCAGTAGGTGGAGACAATAAAGACCAAGTCAGAAGTATCACAGCGGGTAGTGGTTGATGCTACTCCACTTGTCCAGTTGGTTGAGTATCGTTTGGGATTCCATCGATCATGACACCAGGTGGAGATCGAGTATCCGATATGAATATTGAGCAGGTTAAAAAATATGGTTCAGATGCAGCTAGAGGAATCAAAGGGAATCCGTGAAGGTGGGTTGTAAAGAAACATGTAGCTCATATTGATGAGGTTCATATGACTCGGCCGGTATGGTTCATTGCTGCAAAGCAGAGAGTTGGTTGAGCTCGATGGAGCTCATTTGAGAATGAACTACGAGAGGCTTGATCCCTTGGGCAGAGGGTACGTAGGCAGCCATGATGGTGCAGTCGTTTGGTAGTGCAGCCCGTATGAAGCTATTTGGGTTATTGGGTTCTTGAGAATTGGCAGTAATAGCTGAAATTTAGACTTCATGTAGAGGTGAAGAGTTAGTCTTCACGTAGAGGTGAAGTGTTGTAATCTCGATGAAAATTTGTTCTTCCAGTGAGAAGATACTTGAGATTGCATAAGAGGGTGCATTCAGTTTGTTGAGATGAAGTTGGTAGTATAATGTGCTCTACTCAGATTTGATAGGACCGTCTTGAGGAAAATTGAATTGGAGTGTCAGTCAGTTGTTGAGTCAGTGTTGGCTCATGTTGGGTTCTTCTTGAGGTCATTTAGAATGGCGTTCTATTCAGTTGTTGAGTTATAGACATGTTCGTTGGTCTGCTCATATGGTGTTGATTCTCTTCGGTGAAGTGTTAGGAATGCATGTTTGATGCATTTTCGTTTGGATGACTGAGCTGAAATTAGAAATCTTTACAATTGATATTGGATTTTGGATAGAGTTATCTGAGGGGACGACAAACTCAATTTGAATCAAGTGTAATAATTTGAAATCAATTGTAAGTGTGCTAGCGATTCATTTGAAACTGGTTGGCCCATTCGGCCAAGTATAGATCGTGTATCAATTTCACCGAGATCATCTGTCGATTTCGCTAGGAGTTCATTGAAGTTTGGGTCAGACTTGAAAAATCTTTACCGAGGTAGAGAATGTAGAGAGAGGGCAAAAACAAAGGAGGATAGAGTTTTTTAACTCTATGCCAAAAGTTCGATCAACCGTGCGGTCGACCGACATGCATAAGAATTGAAATCGATCGACCGAACAGTCGACCAATGTTGCACGAGGAAAAAGACATTTGGTCAGTCGACCGGCCAGTCCATCGATATTTCCAGTAAGCTTGCAGTTTGAGCGGTCGACCGAGTGGTTGACCGCATACTTGAATCGGTCGATTGACTGGTCGACCGACAGTCAGGTTAGAGCAGTTCTGAACCAGACCTGGAGCTGATTTTGGATATTTTTTTCTCTCTATAAAAAGGGACTTGAAACCATTCTAGGGTTTGAGATTTCTGATCAGTTCTTGAGAGAACCAATTATAATCCTCTTATAATCTTATGTAAATCATTAATAGGTCTTCTCTTCTGCCCGGAGGAGGTAGACATATTACCGAATCTTGTAAATCTTGGCTCCCCTCTCTTTCTGTGTGTGTTTGTGATCTAGGATTTGTTCTCTGGCTGGTTCTCAGGTTCAACACTTTCTCCGGCCATGCTCCTCGTATTCTGTCCCTTTCACTCTGCTGTGATTCCTTTACTGCTCTACGGTTATGGCTGTTATTTCTTGGGTGACAGTCTGATGTGCTATAATGAATTTTTTTCTGAGCCAAGATAACAAGATAATGTGAAAAAAAATTTATCATGAAATTTGTACAAGATAACGTCTTTTGGTTTATTATTGTGATAATTCTCTTCTTTCACTGTATTATACATACATAATGATTCAATTGTCAATGATCATTTATATGCACAAGAGTAGTTTATGTTTGGCCTTGAGTGCTTATTTTAAAAGATGAAGGTGGTGTGGAATCCATGAGCAATACTTGCATTTCTTATTGACTGAAGTCTCATGTGGGTAGTTGTACGGGCCGGAAAATCCTGGTGGTCGGAGAAAGTGATTTTAGCTGTAAAAGATTTCCTTGATTCAAGCGAAACGATTACAACCAAAAGAACTACTCTTCCCTCTTTTCCAGTTACAAGGGAGGGAGGATGTCTGAATCTTCCCTTTGTTTAAGGCTGGGTTCTTCGTGTGGCGATGGAGAGTGAATCTTGTTCTCCGTTGACCAGATGACCGTCCTGGACCGTCGGGGGTCTTCTCTTCGGTCGGTAGAAAGAGTAACTCAGCTCCGTCTACCAAAACTCTCAAAGAGGAGGTAGGCGAAGAGCGGCTAGTACTCAGTAAGCTCGCTGAAGAGTCGTGCTTCTCTCTTGATGATCCTCTTGCCTGGATTCGATCGATTTTGATGATGCCTTGACCTTCTTAATTCTCGACCTTTCCAAAGCTTCGATCTTCTCAAAATTCTCTCCCTTATCAAAACTCCCATCCTCTCTTCATAGCAAACAAGGCTATTTATAGGGATCTCAGGGGGTGAAGGTGCCTCCTGAAAACGCTCCCGAATGAGGGGCCACTACCCGCTACATGCGCGGTGACTGGCCCCGCAATCAGGGCAGTTGCAACTGAGACGCGGGTGTTGGGCCAAACGCGCCTTGAAGTTTGAGACGCGGGCGTCGAGCCAAACGCGCCTTGAAGTTTGAGACGCGGGCTTCGGGCCTTCACGTCTGGATGCTGAGGCGCGGGCGTCGGGCCGACGCGCCTTGATGCTGAGACGCGGGCTTCGGGCCGACGCGTCTTGATGCTGAGACGCGGGCTTCGGGCCGACGCGTCTGAACGTTGAGACGCGGGTGTAGAGCCAACGCGTCTTAATGCTGAGACGCGAGCATCGATTTCTCGCGTCTAGAGCTTGAGACTCTGCTTCCTTAATGGCTGGTCTGTTAGTCATTTTTAGACAGCCTACAGAACCCCTCCAAAGTTTCTGATATTCCGCAGTTGAATGGGACGGATTTCGGAATACTTTGGATCTTAGCCGTGTTCGCGTTTATGACTGGACTGTTGATGCTTCGGGTTTGATCTTATCTGGAATTGGTCTTCGTGAGTGTACTGTTGAACTCTTTGAAGCCGTCAGAGTTGATCGTGTTGAGTGTCTAGATACACAGTCTAGACCTCCCCGATTGCTTTTAGTCTGTCACGGGTGTGCTTTTGGCCGGGAGTGGTTGGTTGTCTGTTTGCGTCAGTGTACTGTTGAACTGACTTTGCAGAAGCAGGAGACTGGACGCAGGTTCCTTTTGAAAAAGCAGAGACTGCTTTAAGACGCGACTTCTTAGCGAGACGCGATGTTTGGCCTGTTTGAGGGGACGCGGACTTTGGAGAGACGCATCTCTTGAAATGCAGACGCGATTTTCTGGGTGCATTTATGATGATGCTGACGGGACATGTCCACCGAAGAGCCGCGTACTTTGGGGCGCGCGCCTGTGCCATGTCATGATTACGCCGCCAGCTGACCTGGGGAAACGGCGAGATTTCGCCTTTTGGCGCGCGGATCTCCCGGTTCATTAAATGAACTGCTCCACGTGTCAACTTCTGACTTGTAGCGGGGTCGCGACGCATGATCTTCCCTGTTCAAACAATGATTTGGCTCCACGCGTCAGGCAGCGATTCGCTGCAGCGTTTATTGGGCCAAACGCTGCGTATTTTCGCGAATCTCTGTGCCTATAAAAGGCAACAGTTAGAGAGATGTATCTTCTTCTCCGAACGAACGCATTCTCTGAGAAAAAGAACTTCCTTCTCTCTCCAACTATTCATCTCCTCGCTCGGATTTCTTGATCTTCAATGGCTCCCAAGACAAAACCGACTGCATCGACCTCAAGGGCGACCGTCGCCGAAGCTGAGAGAGATGCTTCCTCTGCGCAGGAGGGTGTTTTCTGAGGTAAAAATGCACCTTCGGTGTGGGTTCCGCCATTAAAACATGTTCATAGAACCCTAAGGACCTTTAACACAATATCGTGTTTGATTCTCGGACGCTGTCCTTGAGATGATAACCGGGGCGCGGGCCTGATGATCCGACGCTGGTGAACTCTGCACTCTGGGTCCTTCACTTAGAATATTTCTAATTGTGAAGGTCTCTGGACGCGATTTGCAGAACGCGGATTTGATCCATGCGTTCTGTGTCTTCCGCCGATTTTGTAGAATCTGGCGTTTGAGTCCAAGTACTTAGAATTTTCATAAGTCTTGGTTTGCAGAACGCAGCTTTGCAGGTCTGGACGCGGATTCGAAAAGTTCCTGCGTCCAGTATCTCTTCTGCGTTTTGGTGCAAGTTCGCAGGTCTGGACGCGGATGATAACTCCTGCGTCCAATGTCTCGGCTGCGTTTTGAATTATGAACACTTAGCGTCTTCCCTTATTTTTGGCAAAGTATCTGACCAAGTGTCTTTTTCTTTTGCAGTGCCGCATGTTTCAGATTCACTCGCCAAGATGCACCATTTTGGACGCGTGGGTGGTGCCGACCACCGTCTGACTTTTGCACTGCGAAGGACCATACCTGTGACTGCTGACAGGTCGCCAGTTCGCAGGGAAATGATTGCCCATGTTAATGAGAGGACTTCGGGGTGCTCATGACCGATGCAGTCTTCGCAACGGATACCCACATCAAGCTGGAGAAGCCTGCTTTCTTCTTTGGAGATCATGTCAGCGACGGTGGCAACCAATGTATGACGGGAATTACAGGTGGCTCCGTCAGATAGGGGAGAGGAGATACTTCCTTCCAGCCATGGAGAGGATGCTCCCGTTGTCTTATCTCCAACATCTGTCCGTCCTTCGGAAGATGAAGTGGGACGTGTCCCGGGATATCTCTGAGATTACCCTTGGGAATTTCAAATCCCAGAACGTATACCGTCATGATTGCCATGACCGGGCGGTCCTCGGCTTGTTTCCCGGGTCACGCAAGTCTGAGCTTCCAGTCGGAGAGATCCCGCAGCTTGCCACCACCTTCCTCAACTCGTTCATAGAAGCAGAGGGTGATTATCCGGCCAAGTTCCATTTGCCAGGATGGGCCCACTCCACGGAGAATTCTTGGTGGGTCAGGATGGTGGGTTTCGCCCTCTCCGATCTTGGAGATCTGCTTGAGCACGTGGGATTATACTCAGCAGTCAGGGCCGTACAATGGGGCATCCCAATGAGCTCTCACAACTTCTTCGGGATCTTGGAGCGCTACAACCCTCAGACGGGGACATTCTTTACCCCGGTTGGAGAAATGGGCCTTGCACTTCATGAGTTGCATGAGGTCTCGGGGCTGGTGATGGGGGAGTTCCCTTATGAAGAATATGTCCCGACTGCTAGGGAGCTTGACCTTATAAAGAAGGATTCCCCTGAGGTGTACGAGACCTATTGGGAAGTGATGTGCCACTTCCATATTTGTGGTCAGGTAACCGGTTGGAGGACGCATGGAGTTAGGCATCTATCCTGGGCCAATTACTTATTCAGCAATGTCAGCAAGAAGGATCATTCGATAACTCGACTGGCTCCCCTCTCTGAACAGGGAGTTGACGACATGGTCGCACAAGCTTCTGAGGGCTTTTACACCACTGGGTCGAACGAGGACGGCTTCGAACCTGATACGCTTTTCGAAAGCTATCATCATCGGGCCCGGGCTTCTATCTCTAGTCGAGCGCTGTTGGCGGGCTTCTTGATGCTGTGGTTGAAGCGTTGCGTGGTACCTACACGGCCACATGAAGTCATTATTGCCGACGTGGTGTACCCAGCAGTGCTCCTGGCCATGGCCGTCCTATAGCCCTTCTTCCGGCCATGGCGGCTGGCATTCAGAGCGGGTTGCGGGCGCTAGCCAAGAGACTATGCGAGGCTCCAAGGACTGTCGACTCTCAAGGCAAGCCGTATGTCGACTCAGAGGGAAACCCGACGGCAAGGCGCCCCAACCCCCGAATGGAGTTGCCTTACACGTATCTCATGGCCTGGTACGTGATGCATTGCCCTTCTCTGATGACAACGGCGCGTGGGAGTACGAGTCCTGTCCCTTTTGTGAGGCGGCTGGAAGACTCGGATTGGAGTGACACCTATATATATTATATTCGGAGACGTCTCTCAAATGCCGCCAATTACCAGCTCAACCGCTGCTTCCCTGGAATTCCTGGTGCATCCTTGGTGAGCAATTCACTGATTCTATAGGTCGGGATGACCTCACCCAACTGTCTGCGGGAGTCTTCCGGTGGTTGATCAATATACGACCAGGATATGTGCTGTTTCGCCAAGGGACTTCCTGCACTATCGAACCGTATATGCCAAGTCGTTTTGCCCGACAGTTTGGCTATGCTCAGCTTTATGTCGGCAATCCGAATACACAACTTGCCTTCAATGGGAATTTGTGCGAAGGTGCTCGAGCCTGGTATTATAGCGTGGCTGGGGGACAGAGGCAACTTTCCGTTTGCCCGTCGAGGAGCCGAAGAACCTTACCAGCTTCACTTTCTGCACCTGGTATTCTCGGGTAAACCAGTCACCGGATTTTGCCCCTGGGTATACGGGTATTGAGGGCATTAATGCCTATCTCAAAACACAGTCGGAGTCTGGCAAATGCTCGCACATGATCACCCAGTATTTAAAGGTCCAGAAAGAGCTGGAGAGGGCATCTCAGAGAGAAGCTGAGGGAGGCTCAAGAGAGGAGCTCCGAGTAAACCGGGAGTAGAACCAAGCTAGGGCCACAGGAGGGGCCTTCTACCGCCAAGGCTCAAGAATTGGTGAGTAAGCGTCGTCGGGGTCCCACTTCAACTGCTGGTCCTGTTTCGAAGAGGGCTCGGAGGGATTTAGCAACAGAAGTCTCTCCCTCGGAAGGCATTTCTGCTGGAGTTGAAGACTGTCCTGAAGACCTCTTTATCATGGTTGAGGAACCGCCAGAGGATAAAAATCTCCCCGGTTAATCCGTGCTCCTAGGTCGCACAGAGGGACCTGTAAGATTGCGGAAGAGGGGGAATTGGTTGACAAACCCACTATGGCTGACGAGGAAGAAAAGCTCGTGGGAGGGAATGTCCAGATTCCAGGGTTCTCAGCTCGGTCCGAGCCTTCTTCTGCTCGTGAAGGGAGAGACAAGGCACAGCGGTTAGGGCCTCCTAGCGTCTTCATTTCCAGCGCTCGGATAATCGACCCTAGTCCTACCACTGGGTGATTGGTGGCAAGGCCCCGGTCACCGAGGACCTTTGCGTTGAACTGTCGTCTTCCGCGTTTGATACGGAAAGCGACTTTGAAGATAAAGTCGACTACGGCCATGAACCCGCTTTTCCTGACCCGAGTAAGTTCTCACGCATCTCGGAGGGGAAAATATACGGGGGCGAATCATCGACTGCGTTACCGCCGGCTATAATCCCTGCTGAAGGTACAACTTCCTCGCATGTCGAGGCGATGGAAACAGTGTTGACCCAGCCCAAGGGGATTGAGGTCTCGGCTGCCGAGACAACCTCAGTGGGGGCAGCTGTTGAAGTTGGGGAGCCTTCCCTTTGCCAGGAGGGGAAACAACCATTGAGGCTGAGGAGGCTCTCACTCCGCCGGTGGAGAAGGCTACTGCTGAAGCTAGGGAGACTCCCATTCTACAGGACTCGACACCTCTGGACCTCGAACCTAGTAAGGCAGCTCTGACTGAGGGGGCTCAGGTGGGGAGTCTGACGATCAGCACCCTTCCAGAAGGCCACACAGCTCAATCCTCGGTGGAAGTCTGAAGAGGTTGTGCTTACAACTCCTTCCTTGGTCGTGGAGGCTCCTGCAGAGGCGGCGCTCCAGGAAGCGCCAGTGGGTAGTCTTGCTCTTGCCACATCGACGGCCGGCACGGATCTTGTGCGAGAAGACCCGCCCTATATCCCTTATCCGTGACAGAAAAAGGGTCGGGAAGCTTCTTAGGTGGTGAAGACATGGGGGAGCTGGCACGTCAGATGGTGCAACAATTCTTCACCTCGATGGGATCATGTATTGATCTCATCTTCCGTGGACACAGCACCTTCCAGTTCGCCCAGAGGCTTCTTGAAAATATGGCCGTGAGCGTCGAATTGGCGGGAGGCCCTTCACTTGCCAGGGCATGCCTGCAGGTGGTAGAGCAACTTGGAGATAACCTGCGGGAGCTGGAATCTTTAGAAGATGCTGGTTCTTCCGGTGAGGCCCAGGCCATCCTGACTAGGCTCCTAGCTGCTCAGGAACGGGAGCGACAGGAGGCGGAGGCGCAGATCACTGCCGAGGTCCGTGACCTTGAATATTCCAAGGCTGAATTTCAAAAATTAGCCGGAGATTCGAGGGAATCTGAGCTTAGTGTGCAGAGCACGGAGCAAGTCATCCTCAGAACTCGGGATATTATCGCCAAGGCGGAAGCTGTTCTTGCGCTAAATGAGGAGAGAAACTTGTTTCCCTCAAAAAGGAGCTTGAGGAGCAACGGGCTGCTACGGCGCGTGCTGAAGAGAGTCTATCTCTACAATCTTCCAGGGTGGAATCTCTGCGGATGCAGCTGGCTGCCAGAAGTTTCTTATCTGAGGCGGAGCTGCGGGACCGGGCTATCATGGAGGCTGAGAGGACGCGCCAGCATGAGATTCACCGCCTTAGGGAACAAATCCGTTCCTTGGCGAACCAGGACATTTAGCCTTCTTTTTCTTTCTTTTTTTTTTTTTGTAAAGAAAAGGGACACTCTATTTATTAAGAGTGTTTGTATCCACTTCTATCATTTTTTGATATAATAGAAGTTTTCTTTAAAGCTTTTGTCTCAATTTCTTTGTCCTGTTGTGGATGAGTCCAACTCTTGATCATAGTCGTGATTACTGAACTTAGGTAGGACTAAGTTCTTTTAATGAGACGCGGTCTTGGCGAGACGCGGCATTAATCCCACAGGGTGAGACGCGGTCATCAGACTATCGGAACTTAGATTTCACTAAGTCCTTTTACTGAGACGCGGCGGCGATCACAGAGTGAGACGCGGTCGTCAGTCTACCGGAACTTAGATTTTACTAAGTCCTTTTACTGAGACGCAGCGTCAATCATAAAGTGAGATGCGGTCATCATTTCGTAAGAACTTAGATTCTACTAAGTCCTTTTGATGAGACGCGGCGTCAATCACAAATCGGAACGCGGTCTTCTTGATGAGATGCGGCGTCAATCAGAAGATGAGACGCGGCATTGATCCGTAAAGTAAGACGCGGCTGTCAGTTCCTGGGGTGAGACGCAGCGTCAATCACAAGGTGAGACGCAGCTCTGAATAACGCAAATCTGTCTTGCGCGGATCGGGCAGACGCAAGAGATGCAGCCTTGTCTGCTGGAGGGACGCGGCTTTCCCATCTGCGTCTGATCTGACTCAAAAGATTTTAGGAGGTCTTTGCTCGTCAGGTCTCCTCTGTCGATGGGATTCCGAGTCATCCGTTGATTCCCAAAGCAGGTATCCACGCGTCAACTCCTCATTGGACTCAGGGAGTTACTGCCCTTAAAGGCAAAACCGACGCGGGCGGGTTGAAAATCGGTGCTTGCGACGGTTTCCAAAGCGGCGTTCCACGCGTCAATCCTCCACTGGGCTTTGACAATCGTGCGTGATGGTTCCAAAGCGTCGTTCCACGCGTCAATCCTCCACTGGGCTTTGACAATCGTGCGTGACGGTTCCAATTAACGCCCATTAATGGCAGTTATTAGAGCCTGCTATAAATAGGGTGCGCTCCCCTTCTATGATCCAAGCTTGGATTATTTCTCTTTGGATTGCTCTGAGAAGTCCCACCTTCTTCAGAAAAGAGTTTCTTGATAGGGACTCCGTCTCCATGGACGAAGGTAATTCCGAGGATGAAGATGCAGAGCTCTCACGCTTCGGTTTGGTCTCTTCAAGAAGAACCCCCTCTCGGATCATCTTGGACGCCTGCGTTTGGGTGCAGAGAGGCCAACTCTGGCCAGAGGTCTCTGCTGGTATGTCCCCCGATGATGTGTATAGCCTGAACTTCGGCATGATCATCTGAATGAAGTTCCCGATGCATTCCTCCTCTGGAATTTGTGCCAGTGACTTGACTTCTCTGAATGCAGGCGCTTGACGCTGGCTTTGCCCATTGCGTTTTACTGCCTTGGCGCGTTTCAGACCTGAATCTTGCAACTCCTGTTCACCCAACAGAGAGATGGCAATTTTGGTGGTTCTGAAATTCTTTGCGTCTGGTGCATTAGGCGCGGGTACAAACTGAGGCCGCGTTTGAATCCTATGCGTGGCGCAGTTTGTCTTGCGTTTGTGCGGGTCATTCTCGCGTCTGAAGTCTGAATGGCTGCCGCGTTCTGTTACTCAGTTTCCTTTATAAAAATGTACTGAGTTCCAGATTTTCTGACTCTTTGCTTATTCTTTGCAGGTAGGCTTGCTTGTCCTTTCAGGTTTGCTGGGCCCCAGAAAGAATATACGGCTGGCGAACTTGCTCCACGTTCGTTTGTGAGAGATTAAATTATGGTCCTCGTCGTTTGTGAGAGATTAAATTATATCTCTGACGAGGACCAAACCCTCGCCAAGGTCTCTTCAGATCTGGTGCAAGAGATGGATAGGCTGAGTATCGGCGAGGGTGGTCCGGCGGTTTGCGGTGGCGGATGAGATCCTCTTCCTCTCCTACTCCAGAAGTGACATCGAGGACATTCCGTTGGATGGCCTGTGGGGAAGGGATGGTGATGAATGCAGGACTCTCTGCTGCCGCTGGACCTAGTGGAGGGTAGCATCCTTTGTGATGACTCCGAAACTTTCTCTCTCACCCCAAGAGTGACTCCATGTTTGTTGGATGGTCTACTAGGGAAAGAGACGCGCCTGAACGAAGGGTTGCAGGACCTTCTGTTGCCACCGGACCTCAAGAACACCATTGCTCTGGCTTGGTCAGCTAGGGCGCTTTCGAAGTTGGCGTCATGCCTCAAAGTGCAACCGGTTCCAACAGTCGCCACTTCTTCAGACATCATGCACTTAGGATCAGATGCGGCTTCAAGGACGTGAGTACGGCCTCAGAGAGAGAGAGGGACTTCTTTGTACTCCTTAATTGTAACACTCAATCTTATTGCATAAGAGAGCGTTTTGTATCACTTTCATGTGTTTGGATATGAATAAAAATGACACTTTTCTTTTGCCTCTTTCTGTTGTCTTGAACGTTTGTTTTAGAAGCAAAAGAATGATTTTGGTGACCCGCCACTTTATAAAAGAAAGTGACAGGTGGAGTGCGTACCCCCAGAGAAGGTGAACTTTTATCAAGGATTGGGATTAACTTGATTTAAGATCAGCTGGGGATTTGATGGAAGCATTGGTTTATCGGTGTAATGTTAACCAACAATGCCTCCCAAATGAATTTGATACTCGGTTGGGGAGAATATCAAATGAAACTAGACTCGTGGGGAATCTAGTAAGATTTTTACCGCTAGAGGTGTGATATTAAATAACGGTTTAGAAGTAGTCTTGTCAGAAGTGTAATATTAACTTGACAAGGACGTGAGTTAGAGGTGTGATATTAACCTAACTCATCAGCATCTCAGTTTTATTTGGGAAAACTGAGGGTGTCACTGTCATAGGTGTGATGTTTAACTTAACAGTGATAGTAATGCTAGAGGTATAATGTTGAACTGGGCATTAGTCGTCTCGGCTTAAAGAAGTCAAGGAAAGGTCATAGCCATAGGTGTATTGTTGAACTTAGCAATGACTCGGATGCTAGAAGTGTAGTGTTAACTTGGCATCGTTCATCTCGGCTTGGACAAGGAAGTCGAGGAAAGGTCATAGCCATAGGTGTATTGTTGAACTTAGCAACGACTCGGATGCTGGAAGTGTAGTGTTAACTTGGCATCGTCCATTTCAGCTTCGATATGGAAGTCTGAAGAAAGGTGACTGTCAGAGGTGTGATATTAACTTGACAGGCACTCGAAGTACCGCTTAGAGGTGTAATGTTAACTTTAAACAGTAGTTTTGTCAGAGGTGTGATATTAACTTGACAAGAATTGCTTGCGATAGGAGCAATTTGAGGACCTGTCATTCTATTGATGAGAATTGACAAGTGGAATTTGAGGTGCCAGAGGTATAGTGTTAACTTGGCAAATTTGAGAGTTTGTTACTCTATGCAGAGTTAGCAAGCAAGGTTTGTACTCGACGAGGAGTATTCATTACCAGAGGTATAGTGTTAACATAGTAATGATTTCATTTTGTGGTCCTACCATTCTATGGATGAGAATTGGTAAGGGATTTTTGGAGGGAAGAGTGGAATCAAGTCCACTTAGGATTTTTAGCAAAACCTCAGCTATCAACGGATTTGAGATGCCTTTACCAACTACCGTTTGAGTTGGGCTAGCCATGCTATTCCCTCAGCATGATGAGTTGTCGAAGACTTGTGTTGGACTTAAAAGCCAACATTTTCTTCTATCCTTAGCCGTCGGAGGCGTCGGATCAAATGGGAACGTGTCCCTTAGGATTTTTAGCAAATCCTCAGCTGTCAACGGGTTTGTCATGCCTTTACCAACTACCGTTTGAGTTGGGCTAGCCATGCTATTCCCCTCAGCATGATGAGTTGTCGAAGACTTATGTTGGACTTAAAAGCCAACATTTTCCTCTATCCTTAGCCGTCGGAGGCGTGGATGTTTCCGATCAGAGGTGTATTTTTAACTTGATCGGTGGAAGATGCCATCTAGGGATAGTATTTCTTCAGGAATTTGCCATTGATTGGCATCATGAGTGTATCGCCATTTGAGGTTATGAGGCGATACGATCCATTTGAGTAGACTGACTCTACTACAACGGTCCTTCCCATTTGGGTGGGGAATTTCCTTTCGTCTTGTGCGTCATGACCATGGGTCTTCGGACGGCTAAGACGAGGTCGCCTTTCTTGAAAGTTCGGGATTTGACTTTCTTGTTGAAGGCTTTGGTGATACGAGCTTGGTAAAGCTCGATTTGTTGTTGGGCCTGCAGACGCTTGTCGTCCAGGCTTCCAATTCTTGGAGTCGCTGTCGATGCTTCTCCTCTGTTGTCATTTCCGCTGTCAAGGCGACGCGAAGAGATGGAATTTGGATTTCCAGTGGAAGGACGGCTTCGCATCCGTACACCAAGGAAAATGGCGTGGCTTTAGTTGGGGTTCGCACAGTCGTGCGATAGGCCCATAAGCATTCGCCCAACTTATCGTCCCAGTCTCGTTGACTTTTCGAGACGAATTTCTTGAGAAGCTTGCCAATAGTCTATTGAAAGCTTCTGCGAGGCCGTTAGCGGGCGGATAGTACGCCGTTGATGACACACTCTGGATTCTGAACTTGGCGCAGAATCTCTGAAAAGCCTGGCTGATGAACTGGGGTCCATTGTCATGGACAATCCGCCGAGGCACACCGAACCGGTAAATAACGTGATGTTTCATGAACTTGATCACGTTAGATGATTTTACCTCCTTCAAAGGGATAGCTTCGGCCCACTTGAGAAGTAATCGGTTATCGCTAGGATGAACCGATGTACCTTTGATGATGGTGGGCTGATAGGACCAACCACGTCCATCCCCCACATTTCGAACGGCCAGGTAGAGGTCGTAGGGTGGAGGTATCCTGGTGCTTGATGATGAAATCGCCATGTATTTGACAGGCGTGACATCTTTTGGCATAGGCAACAGCATCGGCAACCATCTTGGGCCAGTAGTAACCCAATCTTTGGAGTCGGTTTGCCAGCTTCGGGCCAGGTTGATGAGCTCCACACTACCATCGTGGGCTTCTTTCAACACTTCGTGGGCTTCTTTTGATGAGAGGCACCGGAGCAGGATCCCATCATGCGATCTACGATACAATGTTCGCGAAATCGTATTGTAGTAGAATTTGGAGGCTTTCCTTCGGATGGCAGCCGCCTCCCTGGTGTCTTCGGGCAAGATGCCGTATAAGACAAAATCAATGTAGGGGAATCGCCAGTCTTTAAGCTCTGGATCGGTCGACACTTCAAGTGTTTCCTTACCGCGACGATCTCCCGTGACCTCTGGTAGTCTCCGAGGGGACTTTTTGGGCAGTATAGGTCGTGGCTATAGACGAATACCTTCTCCATTGCTCCAGCTGGAAGAGCTAAGGAGGCAGCAAGGGATGCAAGTGCATCTGCATGCGCATTTTGCTTGCGCGGTACATGGTCGATGTAGAAGTTTGAAAACCTCTCGGCCATGTGGATTGTCGCGTTGTAGTAGGGTACTAGATCTTCATGCCTGACCTCATACTCTCCGCGAACTTGGCTGACGATGAGTTTAGAATCACCGTATGCTCGAGATTTTTAACGCCAATCTCATCGGCGAATTGCATCCCAATCAAAAGAGCGTTGTATTCCGCCACATGTTGGAACAGGGCTCGGTTAACGAGATAGCTCGGGGAATCACGTAATTTTGTGGGGAGACGAGTACCACTCTACCCCCGCTACTGTGTGTCCCTTCGAGCTTGTTCTTGATGCACCATCGAAGAAAAGTTGCCATACTTGTCCTTCGAACAATGTCTGGGTCAGGCAGGCTTCGGCGACCTCGTCTGGGAGATCCTCGTAGAGTTAGCTGCCCTCGGATCTGGGTGTCGGCTAAGAAGTCCGCCACCGCTTGTCCCTTAATAGCCTTTTGTGGCAGAAAATGCATCTCATATTGTGATAGCAATATGGCCCATTTTGCCAGCCGGCCATTTAGTGAAGAAGGCTTTGTCATAAGTAACCTCAGGGGGTTGACTTTGGATATGACATTTATGGTTTGGCCCACAGATAGTGTCGCATTTTCTGAATGGCGAACACTAATGCCAAACATTCCTTCTCGATGGGTTATACCGATGTTCGGCTCCGATCATCGTTCTACTTAGGTAGTAGATTGCTTGTTCTCGCCCCTGGTCATCATTCTGAGCTAGTAGAGCTCCCAAAGAATGATCCATTGATCGGACGTACACAGGAAAGGCTTTCCGGATACCGGAGCTGCCAGGACTGGTGGTTTGGTGAGGTAGTGCTTGATCTCCTCAAATGCTTGCTGGCAAGCGTCGTCCCAAATGAACGAAACGCCCTTCTCATCAGCTTAGCGAAGGGTTGGCATCTCCCGGAGAGATTTGAAATGAATCTGCGGATGTATGCCAATCGTCCTTGTAATCCTCTGAGCTCCTTGAGGCTTCTGGGGGGTTGCATCTCTTGGATAGCACGGACTTTCTCCGGATCCAAATGGATTCCTGTGAAAGTCACAACAAACCCTAGGAATTTGCCACTGGCTACCCCCAGGAAGGACTTGGTGGGGTCATCTCAATTGATGAGCCCGCATGATGTCGAAGACCACCCTCAGGTCTGCTATGTGATCACCTTTAGTGCGGCTTTTCACCGCGATGTCGTCGACATAACATTCCATCGTTTTGCGTATCTGCCGATGGAAAATGGCATTCATGGCCCTTTGGTAGGTTGCCCCGCATTTTTCAGACCGAAGGGCATGACGGTGTTAGCAATATACCCCTAGAGGTGTCCTGAAGGAGGTGTGCTTTTCGTCATCGGGATACATCTTGATTTGATTATATCCTGAGAACCCGTCCATAAAGGACATTCGCTCGAATCCACAAGTATTGTCAATCATGACATCTGTGATTGGCAATGGGAATTCGTCTTTGGGGCAGGCCTCGTTTAGATCACGGAAGTCGATGCAGATCCGGATCTTCCGTTCTTGGCGACGGGGACGATGTTGGCTACCCAGTCGGGATGTTGTTCTTCCCGGATGAAGCCGGAATCGATGAGCTTCCTGACTTCTGATTGGATGCCTCCATTATCTCTGGACGGAACCGTCGCTGCTGTTGTTTAAAGGCTTCATGTCCGGATTGATGTTGAGGCGATGCATAAGCCACTTGAGGATCAAGTCCAGGCATGTCCTCATAATTCCAGGCGAAGACATCTATATACTCTTGTACAAGAGATATTAAATCCTTCTTCTCTGGAGGCGACAGGCCGTCACTTATGAAGATGGGTTTAGGATTGTCTTCATCTCCTAGGTTGACTTGAACAACTCGTCTTTGTGGGTGGCTCACGCTGTTCAAAGCGGATGTCCCAAAGAGCATTCAAATGTCTGATCCAAGGGTCTGTATCAGATTGGATCATTTCTTCATCTTCATCCTCCATGGCTTGTCGAAACCATGTTTACTGAAAGCCCTTGAAGATGTTGCGACACTGACATCTGATTCCCATGACGTGTCTGATGAGCAGTCATGGCTTGACAGTCTCTCCGAATCAGAGGCTGATGGCACTGGAGTTGATATATAGCCCAACCCCCGGCGCGTCCGATGATAGTAATCAGGGGTTTTCCCTTTCGGTACAAAGGATCGAAGCAGTGTTCTTCTTCCTTTCCGAAGTTCAACCCAGGCCTGTTGGTTAGATCATACCCCATGCGCTTCATCATCTTGAGCGTTCTCGGTTCATAATGATCGAACTGAGGGGATTCATCCTCACCTTCCGATTCTTCGTGGGGCATTGGTTCAGACGCGATTCGCCCAAAAAGTATTGGTCTTTGGCCTTTTCGTCTGGCTGGAACCATGAATACAGACTCTTGCGCGTCACATTATCTTGGTATGTGTCGAAGGATGATTTCACCGGTACATGCAAAAGATGTCAAAGCATCTATTGCCGACCAGAGGTCATCGTCCACGTCGGTAGTGGTATCCGACGGTATTGAATCGGAAACATACACAGGAAAATACGCAAAGTCTAAATCTTCATTAATGTACCAACCACCCGCATCGTCGGTGGTATCAACATCGAGCTTATTAGTGCTCTTTACAATGGGCTCCAACTCCCACAGGCACTCTTCTTTCTCAGGCTCAATGTCAGCTTCATTACCAGAGTCTGGCTCCTCTGGTTGTGGGGTTTCATTAGTCCTCCTCCGGATCCTGATATAAGAGGGAGTCCGTGAAATAATTTTCAACCCTTTAAACGGATGCCTTTCGGCAATCAACGTTCGGACCTGTCCACTCTCGTCAATGTATTTCATGACTTGGTGGAGAGTAGAGGGAACGATGGAATTGCGGTGAATCCATGGTCGTCCCAGCAACAGGTGTAGGAAGTGTCTGCGTCAATGACGTAACACGTCACTTCCGACTTGAGGCTCCCGATCTGGCATTTGAGCTTGATCTTCCCCATTGGGCGGGAGCTGTGGCATTGAACCCGTAAATAGTCGTCTGGTAGGGCTCAGACGATGGGTAGGAATGCCTAGAAACTGCATAACCGGCGAGGTATGATGCTTAGCGCAGACCCTGGGTCTACCTGGATGCGGTTCACCTCGGATGACCCAATATACCCTGTGAAGTATAGGGGTCGGTCATGCTTCCCCTTTAACCTGCATGTCGTCTGTTGTGAAGGTGATGCAGGGAGCATTTGGGGAGGCGTGGAGGCAATCCTCTACATCTTCCTCCTTGGCACGCGGGTCATAAAGACCTCAGCATTGGCCAAAGCTTCTTGTAGAGCCTCTCTGGTTGACTTTGATAGCCTCAGGAGCTCATAAAGGTAATGCGTGACGGGATGTTGGCTAATTGAGCCAAGACATCAAAATTGTAAGGTGTCGAGGATCCTTCCGTTACACCTTTTAGAAGAGCCCGAGAAAACCGGGTTTCTTCTGTTTTTCCACAGGTGGTTTCGTGGAGGGCTTGGCTGGTTCTACGGCTGGTTGCGGAGAAGCCGCTGCTGTCTCGCCGTACTGCTTCAAGTATGCCTGTCCTGAACGGGTCCCTGCCGTAGGTTGGCTGGGCTCTGCGGCCAGGACTATTGTTTCCTCTTCTGAGTCAGTCAGCGAGGGAACATCAGTGTCCGCTTCTCGAGAGGAGGCGCATATCACATGGCAAGATGAAGCCTTCCCTTTGCCTTTGGACTTCCTGTTGGTCACAGTCGTCCATTGTTGCTCGTCGACGAGGTCAGGGTGGACCCACATGATTTCCCTCGAGGTGTAGGGATGGGTACCAAGCCTTTCTCCCGCTGCTGATGAGGGTCTGTGTTGACCACCCTCAGTTCTCCTTTCGGGACAGAGATCACCCCCACGGGTGTCGGGGGTCGTGTCCCAAACTGGAGAATCGACGTCATGTTGGCCGTCATCTTCTTTTGCTCTAGTCGGAGTTTTATACCTCCGCGTCAATCAGAGCTTGAAGGATGTCCTTAAAGACGTAGCAGCTTTTGGTAGGATGTCCGAGCATCCTGTGGTATAAACAGTAGGTGGGATTGTCGGTCTTACCGACTTCCTCCGGGCGCCTAATTTCAGGGAGCTTCAGTCGATTGCTCTTGTTGAGTAGCTTGAAGAGCGAATCGACGTGTTCTCCTGAAGGAATACTGCTTGTTGGGGCGTGGCTGGCTTGAAGAGCCACTTGCCCTGCCTGTTTGAGGTTTGGTGGGGAGATTTGGTCTCCGTCGCCAAATTATCCTTCCGCTTCGTCTGGAGGGATGTGTCTGGTGCACGCCTTGTCGACCTCTTGGCCTGGGCTTGCCTTCTTCCGCTCTGACGCGGGCGACAATCTCCTCAGCTGTTCACCTTGCTGGACTAATTGTTTCCAGGTGCGGCTTTCAGCAACTCCTATTTGAGCAAGGAGTGAGGTTGGAGATTATGGCGACATGTTTCCACCAGGGTGGCCTGGGTCATGTCGCTTGGACATCGGAGTGCCATGTTCCGAAATCTTTCTACGAAAGACTTGACGGACTCTCCCTTTCGCTGTCTTGTAGCTAAAAGGGTAGGCATTGTGACCTCCGAATCATCTTCGAAGAAGCGTGTCAGAAACAACTTCTCCAAGTCGCCCAGTTCTTGATTGAACCTTCTGGGAGCTTCATGAACCATTCAAAGGCCAACCCTTTCAGGGTGCCGATGAACAGTCGCGCCAGGATGGCATCGTTATCTACCACATTCCGGTCTGGGATTTGAAGTAGTAGATATGTGGTTGGGTGACCCTTCCCGTCGAATGCTGGAGGGTTGGAGCCTTGAACTTAGGAGGGTATGGAACTAAGTCCCACTCAGCCGGATAGGGCCGGACCACTCCTGCTTCTTGGAGGTCCTTGCGATTGGCAAGGGCATTGAGTCGTTGCTCCAGCAGGCTCATTCTTTTAGTATGAGCCTTTTCGGGTCTGGGTCGCTTCTTGCCTGCGACGAGGGCTTGGACACATCCGAGGTAGATCGTCGTGTCTCGTCAGAAGATTCGGAGGGTGGGCTTCCTCCCTTTCTCCCTTTCCCCTTCGGTCGTCTAGGAGGAGATCTCGCTTTTTCTCAAGCAATTTCTCAAGCATATGCTTGAGGGAGTCAATGGATCTCTGTTGAGAGGCGATATATCCATCTGGTGCTTCTGCGTCTGTTCTAAACGCCTGGTCGTCTCCTCAGGAGTGTCGGCCATGTAGGCGGAAGCCTCCTTCTCGACGGAAGAGTTTGAAGCCTGCGACTCCACTATAGCGGAGTGAGAACCACCCATTCTAATGCCGCGGGCTAAGGCATTATAGTCAATTGGGGGAATGGCCCCTGTCCGGGTGCGAGTGTGTTGATACACCCCCTCTGGCTCAGAGTCAGATTCCTCTGAGTTGTCCATTAGTTGTTTCCCCTTGCTTCTGCTAGTCATGTTTGCAGTAAGCTCCGGGTATTCAACATCTGAGAAGGTTCCTCCTGTGGGAGCGTCTTCTTTTGGCTGACGGGGGAATCAGGGTCAGCTGTCTAATTAGAGACGGCTGGTGCACGCCTGACTCGCAATGGCATCCAGAGAGCATCTGGATGAGCTGTTGACAGCAGCATGGAGAAGTGGTCTGATTGGCACTCCTTTCCTTGTCAAATAATCCCTCAAATCTGTGGAGGGGGATTAAAGAGACTGGTCTCGCAACGTCGACGACGGGAGACAGTCATGTGTTGTTCAGCTGGACACAGGTTTCAGAAACGCGGCTGTTGCGTCGCGGCTGCGTCACGCGCATCTGGCGTCTCTGTTGATATGAGACGCGACTTGCCGCGTTGCTGTCGCTGCGTTGGAGCAGAGAGACTTGGGAGAGAGAGTGGGCTGCTGGGCCCCACGCCTATGGGCGCGTGCTTCCTGCGTTTGACAAGACGCAGAAGCTTCGCTTTGGCGTTTGGCAAGTGGTCTTCAGAAGGATCAATTGGGGAGTCTCGCGTTTGGGTCGCCAACACGACTCTCGCACTGGACGAGGTGCGGGCAAGGCATCGGATTACGCTGCGTTCAACCCCAGTCAGAAAACCAACGGTTCCGACCGAGTGTTGACGCGCGCGTCTTCTCTGTCGACGCTCGGCATCCGATTGCGCCGTGGAGGAAGAGAGAAGCCAACAACTTCCTGGTTTGTAGAA